>VRLP01001151.1:0-147509 GCA_009660295.1 Lophius piscatorius | reverse complement strand
GGAGCAGGACAGGAGATGGGCGAGAGCAAGCATGGGCGACACCATGGGCAGGTTAACCAGGAAAGTAACACAGGCAAGAAACACAGAAGGTCTGACAAGGTCATAGAGCAGGACACAGAATTAAATACAGAAAAAAATATGTATTTGTTTGTTGTTTTTTTGTTGTTTTATTTATTTATGTTTAGGGGGGGGGGATTTATTAAGTTACACAATTCTATTAGTAAATCCTCTCAGGCTTTAATGTGCCAAAATAAATCTTATTTATCAAACAGATCTTTTTCAATGGCTATGGTTAATGTCTCCTCCTCAGTGACCTGTGGTGTCCTCCAGGGCTCCATCCTTGGCCCATTACTCTTTAGCATATACATGCCATCACTGGGTCGTATTATAAACAGGTTCAGTCTCAAGTGGCTCTCAAAATGTGTTCAACCACACATTTTATGTGTGCAGTTGTGAAAAAGGCATATATGCAAACATAAAAATATGAGTTCGTATAAAAGCCACGTCCCATATTCCGGGGCTTCTTCCACTGTTATGCACCTAATTTTTGCATTTGGGTCACATTTCACCTTATACTTCCTGCTTTTGTTCAGTTTTCCTTCTACTTAGATAGTTTTCACCTGTCTCAGGTCATCACCTGTTCCTCCTCAGCTCCGTTTAGTCTCTGCCTGTATCCTAATTAGGAGTCGTATCCTCCAAAAGGCTGCATTCAGACACCAAATGTGTCACCGCAGTGCAACAAGGCCTGTCCACATTCAACGACTCCCTCCAATGCGATGCAGTCCTATTTCCCCGTGCCCCTGCCTGGATCACCTTATCCAAAGATTCAGGGAGCATCAGTTTCAGCATCAGCCTTTAACGGCAACCCAGCTTCACTGACTCTATTCTTCAAAGGACTCGGCCCCTGTATTAGGATGCAACATGTTACCAGGCCGATTGGAATTTATTACATAACATGTCTACCAAACCTTTGAAGTCTGTTTTGGGGTCTCTTTTGGAGTCAGCCATTTCAGTTTTTAAATTGTCCACTAGTATTTATTAAACCATTGGACTTCCTCTTTGTTGACTCTGGCTCATGTCTGCACCTGATCCTCCCGCCATGGAGTAGACCGAACATAATTTCCAAATATGAAGGCAGAATACATTACAACAAACCAACAAGGCCGTTCTGATTCCAAGCCCTAAGTCTCAAGGGATGCTGGAAATCAAGCCTTCCTTTGCCCAGTTTTGGAATACATAGATCGTGGATAAACCAGTTGGATGTCTCTCACACAGATCAGGGTTTTATGCAGCCTTTAGTACTACTTAAGCCCTTTACACAGAGGTAATGTGTATCTCTGATCATTTTTATTGATGGTGAAAGCCCCTAAGGCTTGAAAGATAAATCTGAGCTTGTAGTGGGATTATTGAATGAGATTTTTCTCTAATCTTTGCTTTAGAGAGCTGAAATATTCAACAAAGGGTTTACTTTTGGTTTCCAACACTGGACACGTTCCTTTAAATGCAACGAGCAGTGAACATGGCTTTATTTCATAGTGTAACAAGCCAAAAGAGTTTGTTTTAACCACAACTATAATGGACCTCTGAGGTCATAGGGTCAGTATTATGACCTGTGGTCCATTGAAGGGTGATCTGTATACTTTAAAGTCATGACTTGCTGTCTGTGTTGCTGATTGTCAGTAGGTGTCATGGGCTGTGAACTTGCACCACCAAACGTTGGTAGCGTGGCCCAGTGGTCTAAGGTGCTGGATTTAGTCTCCCATAGTTTTGAGGGTGTGAGATTGAATCCCACCTTTGTAAGAAATATTACGGTGGATCTACCTCTGTAGATAGAGTGTCGTCTGATTTTCCACTCTGTCTTGGTGATTTGAGCCATCCTATGGAAAACTATTTAATGTTCTGTAAATTTTTCTTGATTGAGGTTAGAACACAATCAAGTTATTCATCTAATTAAAGGGATAAATATGCTAATTTCCAGTTACTCCCAAAGTGGCATCGGGCGACTGGAAAGTACCAACGAAAGTTGTACAACGACCTGGTTGTGAAGTGGCGGCAGTGTGGTGGCACTGAAAAAAAACAACTTGTAAGATTTACTTAGTAATTTACTTGAAAAAGTCCTCATAACAATTTGCAACTTTTTAAGTAAATTTTACTGCTACAATATCAATTACAACTCAATGCCATTATCAAGTAAAATTGTACTTAGCCCTTTACATAATATTCATTAATATATTCAGTAAACATCTCTTAATTTAATCACAGTTACGAGTTATAATCGTTTAAACTAAAACACTCAAAGCTACGAAGTTTTAAAAAAAAATGTTATTATGAAATAAGTAGATTTTATTTTCAATTAACATTTCAATGAAGTCTCGCCATTTCCATTAAGTTATATTTAGCGCAAAAACTCTGGTTACCACTTCACAATAAGACTCCCCTTATTAAAGATATTGTTAAGTGGTGACAAATCATGTAATTCTTTTTTTTTTTTTTTAATTAATAAATGCTACCAAGTTAATATAATTCTTCTCTATGCATTTAATATGCTTTTAGCAAAAATCACAGAATAGCACACAAAGCAACTGTTTATTTGATCAACATAAAACCATACTATATTTGAGTGAATATAATATAATAGTGCAAGTGCACTGTGACTGTAGTTTGAAAAGTAAAAAATTCCAGAGGACTGGGCTCAGATCCGGTTCAGGGACGTCCACACCGATGTTGATCTCCGCCTGCCTGCCCCTCTGTCCGGCTTCAAGAACCCTCGCCTGCCCCTGGACGGACCCCCTAGGCGCTAAGAGCTGACCTGGTTGCAGCAAACGGTGTTACGTAGAGCCCTGACATCATATCCGGGGCGATAATGTCAGTAAATTCAAGTAAAAAGCAGACTTTGCTTTTCCTGTATGAACGCACTGTGTAAAACACAGACGTGGGGAAATAATGTCTAGATGACATGATGTCCTCAGGTAATAGTCCTGTGCAGACTCCCAGTCTGGTTCAGCACATTACTGCAGATAAAAGAGAGAGAGTAATTAGTACAATTGAAGACACCTGTGCTAATTAGACCCTCCCTATGGCACCTTTCCTTGAGGCTCTCTAACCAACCCCCCTCCTCTTCAAGTCAAAGTTAAATGCATGATGTTGGTTAGGTATGTTCAGTTTATTCCAGGACTGACAAGTGAATCTACAAATCTAGGCGTTTAATGGTGCTTCTGAGCAGAGGTGAGTAGGAAATGGTAGATGAAGGGCGTTCAGGCCCTGTGGGAGTTTTGGCAGCAGGATGGACCACCATGGTGGTGGTGTGGATTTCGGGAGGTTTAGAGATGCAGGGGCCGAAAAGAATGTTTGAATGGCGGTGGTGGGGAGTTGGCGGGTATTTATAAAAGCATGAACAAATAAGGAAGAGAGAGCAAACCGAGAGAGAACACATTTTAGAGCAGGAAACAATAGGACAGTGTGAGGAGTGTGACATTGTGCTGTACACTAATTAGCGGTAAAGTACCGGCAGCTGTGTTTGCCAGAATACTGCCGTAAAAAAATATGTTGACCATTCAAGACCAAACTTTCAATCACCATAAAATCAGATATAATATAATTCTGTTTACAGTTAGTTACATAAAATTATATTAATAAATGACAATTAATTCAGACTAAAATCTAATTTATTACACAAATATGTACCATATTTGTAGCATCTTGTATCTGTAATAAGTATGTTATTCTCTCGGTTAAAATGAGTTATTTAAGTTTTTTATACCAACTTAATCTGTCTAAATCTGTCAAAATGTATTTCTTTGTTACCAAAATGTTGTATTTTCACAGTAAAATGTGTTTCCCCACATATTATGAACATACATAAAGACTACTGTTTCTTTATTTGAGATAAAACCGTTTCTCCTAAGTTCAGTTTTGAATTTTAGTCTAATTATTACCAGTTGACAGGTATTTACAGAAAATGTGGAGAGACAGTTAGAGTGAGCATAAAAGGAAAAAGGAGACGAGAAACCACATAATATGGAGAATAGCCTTCTAAACTGAACTTTCACTCTAGCATCATAAGTTAAGATTTCTGAGAAGTTTTGATTTCACTCTAGAGACAAAGAACGACCTCTCGGGGGAAAGTCTTATTTGTTTGACCCCTCAACCAACCCTGTCCTCAATCCTCCATCTTGGACTTTGCCCCTTTTCCTTCAGCTTTTTCTCTCCTCATATTACTTCTGCCACTAGAGGTCACCACCAAATGATGAACTTAACTGCGGGTTGAATAAGCTGCATTCACAGAAGACCTGGGCAGCTTTTTATCCCTTGATGAGAACAGCCTGGATTTATGCCATCCATGTTTCAGTAATTGAATGCCTGTCTGGTCCTGAGATGGGACCAAACACTTACAGGGGACCAAAACACCGGGATCAGAGCTTAAGATCTGGCCTTAAACGCCTTGAATGTGAATAAAAAAGACTGATCTAAACAACCATTCAAGCGGTTGAATTCATAACACGCCCAGCCCCTTTGACATCGCCTCTGATTCTGACATGTTGGATACTCTGCTCTCTCTGCCTGCCTGCCTGCGTCTGATTTTCCTAGTAATCATAGACTGTGTAACGTATTGGGGCTCAATTGCACTCGCACCAGCAGTGTGTTTTGGATTCAATCTTCTGCTTGACATCAGAGTGTGGGTTTGCATGCCATACAGAAGCACTGTTATTTCAGATAAATACGGTGAGCGAGAGAGATTGCATAAACTCATTTTATACTAAAAATACTAAATCTGTTTGTCTGCCCTTGTCAAGATTAAATCGCATCAGTCATTTCATACCTATATGTGAAGTCGGGTTTATTTCAGGCAACTTAAACTGATGCTAAAGGTTAGCTTTGTCAGAGTCGATCAGATCCTAACACATCTCTATTTTTCTGCATCCAATACATCAGGATAATGACAGGAGCCATTATAACGAGATCATCAATATGAATCACTTCTCCTGTCAGTGTTTAATGTTATGGCTGATATTCCAAACATTCCTCTATATATATCTGTTATGGAAATTGATTATGACTCATGGGAGGGCTAGCCTTAATTGCATTTAGCCTTTCATTACGTACATAATAATACATGGTCCAATGTAGTCCAAAGTTGGTGCATGAAAATCAACTTGAGGATATCTATCTTATAAATATTAGATTTTCCTTCAGAATTTCCTATTTTACTCATTAGGGGAACTTTTTTCAATGAAAGCACTGTTTCCTGTACATAAATCTAAAAGCTTTTATTCGATCATTTTCAAATTTTATATCCACATAGACGTTAGTGTGAGGAAAACCGTAATGATTTTGGGAGCGAGCGGTCAAATATTTCTGATACCAGGGGGAGCTTTATCTCCAAAAAGTTTTGGGGGCATGAAATCTCAAGCACTAGTCGGATTTTTCCAAACTTGGTGCATATGAACCAATTCGAGGAGATTTATCTTAAAAATAAACATTGTGTTTTACTTAATAGTTCATATTTGACTCACTGAGAGGGCTTTTTACAGAAAACCCAAACTTTTAAACCCCACAGACTCGATTGATTTTGGGAAATATCAGTTGCACTTTTCTGATTCTAAGGGCAACTTTACCTCCAAATGATTTTGGGCAACAATTTTTCAGCCATTGATCCGATTAAGTTCAAATTCGGGGCATACGATCGACTCGATGAGATCTATTTTGTTTGTCATTTTACCCATATTTGAATCTAATAGTTCAGATTTTACTCACTTCAGGTCACTTTTTATCTAGACATACTATGGAAATAACTTCAGCCGGGACAACAGCATAGGTTTTGTTAGAGATGTTTTTCATGCTTTTGTGGAATAAAATACATTTTTGTTTACTTTAGAGGCATTATTTCCTCCATCAAGATGGTTAAGTTTTACGGAAAAATCACAGGATGGGTTTTCATGTAATCTTACAGAGGCGGGATTTGGAATATCCAAGATATTAAATTTTGCTGAATATACGTGTTTCACCTCATTGAAATTAAATTGAAAAAAATGAAAAGGCGGTTCGGTGTAGTGACTTCACAAAGTCCCTTTTGCTCCTTTGATTTCTTTGATGGTCCTTTTGAGGGTGGAGCTGTGGGCTTTGTGGGCTGAACAGAGATGCTGAAGTGCAAGGCGCAGATGACCAGCTACAGAGTAATTGAGGGATACCGAGAGAGTTTGTTGGAGTTGTCGGTAGATTTGGAGGCTGGCAATAACTCAGACTTTAATGGAGAAATCTGCATGATTTTTTCCATAACCTGGTGGTTTTGCACTTTCTGAGTGCTTTTTCTCATTTTTATATATGATCAATATCTCACCTGTCTGTATTTGAGATATTAGGTCAACCACATGCAATCAATTACTTTCTTTTGTGTTTGTTGTGTGTTCTATTGCACCGAGGTGATTATCATTCCCAGCTCTACACAAACAATGCTTTCCAGCAAGATGATTTTATTACTTATCATGGGATTGGTACATTTTAAGAGAAAATAAAAGACATACTAGCTTTATCATTTATTCAATAGATGTAAGAACCATATTCTGCTTCATTCTGACATACAGCATTAGAAATTATAATTAAGTTATTTGAAATGGAGGAACCTGCTCAGTTATTCAGGTTGGTTAATTTTTTTTTTTTCTCATCAGGCTCAGCTATGGATGGCGGTTTGCCTCATCACACTGTGTGATGGAGTTCAGAGAGTAAAGCTTTGGGTCACTTAACGCTGTCATAGAAAACCACCAGTCAACTGATGGAAAGTAACTTTGCTCTATAATGAGTTTGCCCCCAGTCAGGCCAACGTTTATGAGCAGGCCCCAGTGAGACAATGCTTTAATGAACCGCTGTCATATTAAATCTCCGTCAGCTACAAGGGATTTCTAGTTAGGGACGGCCACCAAGTGTCCCACCACGTCCACTGGAAGAACCAGCCGTCAGTTGAATTAGGAGCTAACACCAGTCAGGCCATGGTCGGCATCACTTGCAGCCCTCGGGCCCACCAGCATGGCTTAGTCAGGCCCAACAACAGTGACTCAAATATTTACTGACAGCCTTATAATCCCAATTAATATGGCAATCAGTGATGGGCAGTGGGACTGAATGATGATGTCATGTCCGAAACCTGACTGAAGGTTGTGGATTTTTCTTACCTAAGATTTCTTATTATTATTATAATGGTAATTGTTTCCTATGAGAAAAAAGAGAAGGAGCTCCAACTGCAGAGGATCAATTCAGACCTTAAAGCAGTACCATGGCACTGATCAACACTCAACAACTTTCCTGGCCTCAGGCCAGTCATTAGAGCATGATCTGGCTTCAGACCAGGAGGCCTCAATATTTGCTGACAGGCAGTTTATCTGGACACATATCCAATTTTGGATAATTGGGTCTATCGGGCCAAAAAACTTTTTTTCCTCTCACACAGACTGTTAAAGGTTCTGAGTGATTTTAGATTCAGCAAACGTAACTCAGGGTTTGATACATGTTAATATATTATATGACATTTTCACAGGTTAAATTCACAAGATTTAACAGAAAGAAATCACAGACGCTATAAGGCAGACGCTGGAATATTTCAAAGGTTTTCAATAGATACTACTTAATTCTATGTATTTTAATAAATTATACTAAATTATACTTGTAGGTTGAGTTCACATTTTATCCAGATAGAAATAAATTCCTCCTTGTCTTTATAATGCAATTCTAACACTATGACATTTTAATGTTATCATTTTATTTACTTCCTATACATATAATTAATAGAAAGAGCAAAGAGACACATCACAACACCTCCAAAGGTAGAATGAAACTGTAACATGGAATACACATTCACTAGATTTGCTCACATCTTTCAGTTTCAAGATAAACCATTTTTAAAAATAATGTTTTTATGACCATGTCAAAATAGACTATATATGTAATCGTTCAATCCAATCATTATATACCTTCATAGACCTTTGTGAGGAAGAAATGGATTGATTTTCGGAAAAGTTGGTTCTATATTTATAGCACCAGGGGGAGTTTATCTCTTATAGTTTTTGGACCGTAGGTAAAATTTTGTCCACAATTGTTGAATATGAATCGTCTCAGGGAGATCTATCTATTATATACCATATTTCACTCTTAATAGTTTAGATTATACTCATTAGGAGGAATTTTTATTTTCAAGACGTAACTTCCTAAACACTTTAGTCCAAAGTTGATGCATGTGAATAATCTCAAGGAGATTTATCTTCTTATCTAATATCTACTCTTCATATTTTACTGACTAAGGGGAGCTTTTTCACAACGTAACTCCACATTTAATTGGAGGGATTCAGTCAGGGGGATTGCCTGTACAAGGCAGGGGATAGGGGTCTTTCCAGGCATACACCCTTGTTGTTAGGGACGGCAGCGTGGGTCTTCTTATATTCCTCATATCTATTCTGGATGTATCTATGCTTAGAATTAGTAAGGGGTCTTCAGATGAAACATTGCTGATTGTGAAATTTGAGACTACGCAAATCTCATCTCAATGTCGTGTTGAAGAACAATGCGTTTGGAATAGATCAGGGTCACCTGACCTCATGCATACATTATGTCCCGGTGACCTTGACTGAATCCGTGTCGTCCTTGTGTTTCCTTCAAACATGCTTTCTCAGCGAGGTGGTGCTGTGGCGTCTGACCCCGCTCTCCTGGAGGGAGGTGTGGCAAATGGTAAATAATAACTTGTTAACAAGCGTTAAATGAGTGAGCGACTCTCACATACCACATACTAACATTGTAGGGGAATTCATGCTTGTTTTGGAAGCAGACTTCTGAAATATCTGATAACATTCTGGGTGACGGCGTTTGTCTGCTGAATTCTCACTCCTCCCCTGTCGTCGGTATTTCATTTCGTAGAAGCTGAATCAGCTTACATGTTATGCTAATAAGATCATCCATCTGTGAACCTGAGAAATTGAAAAGGATTTTTTTCCATTTCAGCTCCTCTGAGGGATTGTTAATACTTTTAGTGATACCTTGATAATATTTATCCAGAGTGAGAATATGCAACTGTGTAACTGAGATTTCCTAAGTGAAAGCACTGTCAGATTTCCCCGATAGAATTTATAATTAGGCGGGATGAACTTTTCAACCTGGCTGATGCTCTTGTTCTCACCAGCCTTGAAATCCTACGTAATGGAAACTCGCGTGTAAATACACATTTATAAACACAGATGCACAGCCGGATAAACCATCCTTACAAACGTGCACATGCACGCTCTACATACAGGATGTGTTAAGAGGTAAAACACAAACATACTGCAAATAAGCACACAAACAAGCCCTCATCTCCTTTACAAAATATGAAATAACAAACTCAAATACTCTGAAGTTTTCTGGCGACACTTATGGGATAAACAAGTGAGCAGCAGCCGTGCACGTCTGCCTGGAAGGGTAGGAGGAAGAGGGAGATATGAAGGAAAAAAAAAACATTGTCTTTGATCTGATGCTACTGTAACTGCTGTTCAGGCTAACTCACCATGAAGGCTGAACAAAACAAGGGTTTTTGTCAAACATAATTTCCTTTCGTCTTGGTGACGCCCCGGGATTGTCAAGCTGAAAGGATGGTGGTGACTAACTCGCTCTCTCTCTTGCTCTCTCTCTCTCTCTACCCCCCCCCCCCCCAAAAAAAATAAAAAGGGGAAAGGGCTGAGTCATAAGTCATCTCTTTATTTACAAGTTCATCTGTTCTTCCAACCTCACCTCTGGTCATGAAATCTGGCAACTCAAAGAATGAGGTCAGGGATACAAGCGGTTGAAATAATAAGCGACCAGAGTTGATGTAGTTTAGGTGGTTCAGGCATCGGATCAGGATGCCTCCCTTTAGAAGGCATGACAAATTAGGAGGAGACCCCGGAGTAGAATCAATATGGAGGGATTCTGTATCTCATCCGGCCTGGAACAGACCTCTGGATTACCCTTCGTAGTCTGCTGCCCCTCCAATCTGACGCTGGAAAAGTTTAAGAAAATGGATAGATGGAGATTTACTCTGTTTACGCGGTTTCTTTTTCTTCTGTTTTTGAGGTGACACAGTATGTAGATTCTATACATTGTGGTCACTTTTAAGTCGATGTATAAATGTGTGATCTTGATTTTCACTGCTGCTCCTGCAGTAACTTTCCTTTCAACAGATGTTTTTTTCTCTTCCATCGTCTTCTGAATCTGAGAAACCTCAAACCTTCAGACCTTTTTATTGGTATAAGTTTGTTGGATTCATATCTGTCTTACTTGAATTGGCAGTGTTTTTCTATTTTCTTTTTTTTTTTTATTTGTAGGTTTTTCCTATATTGGCAGAGAGCTAATCTTTCGCAGTCTACTAAGAATGCCTTATACTCTAGAAATAATACTTTAAAGCACATCCCAGCTCTGATGTTACATCAGCAATCAGATTGCTATTAGTTAAATTAAATTAACTTAATGTTGTTAGTTTTTGAGGCCGTGCTGTAAACTAAACTAGCTAACAACATTTACTAACGCCAACTTCGACATCATTAACGTGAAATTTTATAGCAAAGGAATCACCATCACGCCGTTTTATTCTGAAGATTCAGGTCCACATCGCTGTCAGCCTCATTTGCCAGTAGCCATCCTTCCATCAGCCATTGCTTCATAAAACTGGGAGTTGTTTGGGTCTTTTCTACCTTTTGCTGTTCTGGGATTTAGCTGATAAAATGCCGTTTCAGTTTTTTTTTAATTCATTCAATGTGTTGCGGTCAATCCCAGTTGAGATGTTTTACTTGAACCTTTTTGTACAATTCCTTATATCTTACTTTCCTACAGCCCACGCTTCCAAATGATGTGAAATTCTTTGAGGGTTTTGTTGAAATCAAACTCTGTGGTTTAGTCCAGTTCTGCTCGGAAGCTGCCATCTTACATTTACCTCAATTTGGGAATGCAAGCCAAAAAATCATCATGCTTTAATTTTTGTCTTTTCTTTCTTTTTTTGGGGTTGGGTGGGTTATGAAAAGGTTAATCCAACCCCTCAGCATCAGTTTGGAATTGTGAGTGAGCTTATGCTTATTCTAATCAGGATAATAGGGTCCATGTAAACTCAGTCACTAATAATGAACTCAGCCACATATAGAAGAGCATTTCTATCAGCCTCCAGTCTTTTGGAAGGATTGATTAAAGGATTTTAATCAATCAATCTTTATTTATATAGCGCAAATTCACTTGTTTCTAAGGTGCTTGGGTCCCAGCACAATAACTTCAGTTTTATCTGAATTTTATAATAAAAAGTTGCAGGTCCTCCAAGTCTTAATGTCTTTGAGACACGCCTCTAAGTACTAAGTGCTTAGAGTCACCTGGTTTCATTGATAAGTACAATTGTGTCTCATCTGCATAACAGTGAATACAAGACTTTATAGACTTTTTCACAAGTTTATGGAGTGTCTCCTGATAATGTTGCCTAAAGGGAGCATATATAATGTGAATAAAATTGGCCCAAGCACAGATCCCTGGGGAACCCCGGGTAACTTTGCTATGCATGGAGGATTCATTGTTAAAAAATACAAACTGAGATCTGTCACATGAATAGGACTTAAACCAATTTAATGCAGTGTCTTTGATGTCAATTAAGTTTTCAAGTCTTTGAAGAAGAATTTGGTGGTCAATAGTATCAAATGCAGCACTAAGATCCAACAAGACCAGAACAGAGATCAGTCACTCATTAGATGCCATTAAAAGGTCATTTCTAACTTTGTAAGGCAACTAAACAATTGTGAAAATCACACAATTGTTCAGCTTCCACTTTCTCTAAGATTTCAGAAAGGAAGGGAAGGTTAGATATCGGCCTGTAATTTGCTAAAGCCTCAGGATCAAGAGTCGGCTTTTGAAGCAGTGGTTTGATTATAGCTATTTTAAAGGACTTTGGTACGTAGCCTGAATTTAACGATAGATTGATGATTTCTAATAGAGAGTTGCTGACTAAGGGTAAACTTTCTTTAAGTAGACTAGTTGGGATTGGGTCTAGGAGACAGGTTGTTGTTTTGGATGAGGAAATAAGGGAAGTTAATTCTTTCAGATCAATAGGATTAAAGTGGTCTAGATCTGCTCCAGGTCTATCTGTTGTTTCCAACCACATAGTCCTGGGCTGTAAACTTGAGCCAATTGGAGGCGGGAGGTTGTGGATCTTGTTCCTAATACTTATAATTTTGTCATTAAAGAAACTCATGAAGTCATCGCTATTAAGGGTTCTAGGAATACGGGGCTCAGTAGAACTCTGACTCTCAGTCAGCCTGGCTACAGTGCTGAACAAAAACCTGGGGTTGTTTTTATTTTCCTCTATCAGTGAAGAGTAATAGGCCGCTCTGGCGCTGCGGATGGCTCTGTTATATTTTTTAATGCTATCTTGCCAGGCTAATCGGGACTCAACAAGTTTAGTGTGATTTTCTTCCTAGTTTACGAGTTGTTTGTTTGAGGTTTCAAGTCAGGTTGTTAAACCATGGAGCTGCTCTCCTCTGTTTAACACTCTTCTTTTTTAGGGGGGCGATAGAGTCCAGAGTTAATCTCAATGAGCTTGCAGCCCTATCGACAAAATAATTAAAATTGCCCAGGACTAACGTTAGAGTCAGATTCTTTGAAGTTGAGACATGCAACTAAACTCAGGGCTGATGGAATAGTTTCTTTAAATTTTGCTGCAGCTTCTTCAGATATATTTCTAGCGTACAAAGATTGTTCTATTGGCGAGTGATTTAGCATTGCAAATTCAAAAGTTATCAAACAGTGGTCCGATAGCAGAGGATTCTGTGGATGAACTATTAGTTTTTCAATATCAATGCCATAAGTCAGGATTAAATCCAGGGTGTGATTAAAACAGTGAGTGGGCTCTAACACACTGACTGAAACCAATACAGTCCAATATTAAGTTAAACACGGCACCGAAACTATCTCTGTCTTTATCTATGTGAATGTTAGTCACCTACAATAATTATTTTATCTGTCTTAAGGACTAGATTTGATAGAAAATCAGAGAACTCGTTTAAAAATTCGGAGTATGGGCCAGGAGCCCGATACACTATGACAAATAAGAATGGCGGTTGATGCTTCCAGGTTGGATTTGTAAGACTGAGAGTAAGGTTTTCAAATGAGTTACAGTCAGGTTTAGGATTTAATGGTAAACTGGAGTTAAATATGGCTACAACTCCACCTCCTCCGTCTGTGCTTCTAGGTCTGTGAGTATTAAAATGAGTAGCGAGGCTACATTCATTTAAACCAACATATTCCTCCTCACACAGCCAGGTCTCTGTCAGACAGAATAAATCAATATGATGATCTAAAATAAGATAATTTACTAAAACTGTTTTAGATGTTAGAGATCTAACATTCAGGAGTTCACACATTATGATATTTTCATTTTTAACTACATTCTTGGTTGTTTTAATTTTCATTAGGTTTTTGTGTAAAATCATTATGTAATTTGACTTGAATAATGAAGGTGTTCGGGGCACAGACACACTCTCTATGGGTTTTGCGCTGGGTGACTCTAAAAGAGGCGCAGAGAGGCGTGTAAGACTGCGACTCTGCTTCCTGGTCTTCCTGAGGTGAAAGTTGCCTCACCATGTTGACGTTCACTCGGACTGGTTGTCTTAAAACTTGTGTAACTTGACCGACTGGAATTTGAGAAAAAAAATCATAAAAGTTTTATATAATTGATCGGAATTAACTTGTTTTTTTCTTCGGGTTTGAAATAAACATGTGTAGCTTTCCAGCTTTCCTGAATTAGCGTTAAGCTGAGCCGCCCTTGTAGGCACACACACACACACACACACACACACACCTGGATTACCCTGAAGGGCTAATACTAAACAGTCGCGCTGCTCAGCCTAAAATACATCCTCTCACCCCGTTATCCTCTCAAGCCGCATAACTGCTTCCTCCCCTGAACTCCCTTGTTTTCCCTCATCTCCTCGGAGTGCCCCTCCTCCCCCATCATCCAGGCAGATAAGGTGACCCGATGTGGCTCCCGCTGCCTGTCCAGATGTTGAATCACCATGAATCCGTTCGTACGTCGACTATTGTCTCGCTAGCACAGAGCTGCTTCCAGGAGACGCTTTCAACAGAGATTAAAATCTCTGAGAGAATGTTGGTTTTTAGACCAAAACCTCGAGTTTTATCGATCAAACTGCAGGCTTAAACAAGAAAACGGCTGAGCTTGAATTCACACTTTAGTACGTGTGTGTTTTTCACTCCTTGTTTATATTCTATGTGATCTTTGACCGAAACTCCAGCTCTGTAGCCTCATTCGTCTAATTGAATATCGACAGACGCACAGCGTCTCCCCTGTTTTCATTTTTATAAGTCCGCTTTCGCTTGATAGCATCGTCAATAATATGAGATGGAGGTTTTATTGGCAGTGGTATTCTTAAAGGGAAAATGAAAGAGATCAGACTTGGACCAAATACACCAAATATAATAGCAAGCTTCCAGGAGAGCCTCTAATAAATTAAACACTTCAAAACAGTTTAAATGCTGGTGTTTGTTTTTCTGCCTCTTGTTTCATTTGTCTCTCTCTCTCTCCCCCTTCTTCCCCCCTTCCCCCCTGGACTAGACAACCTGTTGATTGATTACCAGTTCACCTTCAGCTTGCTTCAAGAAGATGACCGCTACTACACCGCCATCAACTTCATGGCTACACCTGAGCAGGTAACACCTGTGGCCCTATAATTAATCACACTTTTTCTCTGGACACTGAGGAGTCCAGGTATTTATTATTGAATACTTTTGGTTTGCTTTTATATATACCGCATAAAATATTGTTTAACATGACAATAGTTGGTATCTTATTTTTCAGCACAACACCTGATAATTATTTTTGATTTGTATTAACATTCTGTGCCAATATTATTTATATATTATTTATATTATATATTAACATTTAAGTGGATTTGGAGAAATTATGATTTTATTTGTTTTACTATAACAATCACACTCAAAAAAATATTAAGCCGACTATTTGAGATTTATCTATTTTATTTACATGTACATTTTCCATGTATTTGGATGACATAATTTTAACATAAACAAACTAACAAACCTAATGTGATGCATATTTGTCAAACATTACAGAATAAGTAATAGTGCCTATAGTGGGAGCTTTATCTTTGCAAGTTTTCCGGCCATATCTCTCAAACGTAGTTCCAATTTTCTACCAATTGGGTAAATACGAATCGACTCGAGGAGAACCAGCTTGTCTATCAGTTTGAGTCTAATAGTTCATATTTTATTCACTAGGGGGAGCTTTTTCACAAAAAACACTTTCTGGGACACAAACTCACATCTAAGTTTAAGAGCTCAATCAGGGGATTTCATGTACAACGCAGGGGATAAGGAGCTTTGGCCATTGTCGGCCAGTTTACTTTTGGATTTATTTAAAAGTAGACGGTAAAGCCGAAACCAAACCTAGCAGAGACTTAGAAAGCTCAACACGTCATGGTTACTTGATATTTAACAGATCTCCAAGGATGCTGCAAAGTTTTACAACATTTACTCTCTTCATGTACAAATCTGCTGCTTTTAGTGACGTAAATCTGAGTGTGTGAGGTCTTTTTCATTGCCTGTAAGTGTATGCATATAAAAGAGAGAAACATCTGGCAACAATGTAGCATTGCAGACCAAAATCAATGGAACAAAGAGTCCAACATATTCAAATCTGCCTGAGGTGAACACAGTTTTAGGCAAAGTCATTCCAAGTCAAAAATATTTCGGCAATAACTTCTTCTTTTTTTTAAACTTCAGCAGACCTGAAGGAAAATATGTAAAAACAAATGCCTACTCTCAAATGGTGTCGTAGAATGTGACCGTCAAACCGCCCCAGCAGACAATAAAGAAATCAACGACAACTGGAATTTGTCTCTTTCTGGGTCTGAAAGCATCTTAAGCTTCAGTTATGTGCAGAATCCTTCCATTAATTGTTAGTTTGGTGACTTATACTGTATGTTCAGCTCAGCCACTTAAACTCAAGAGTGTGTGTTTGCTTTTTTTTCCTTTTATTTTTGTGCAGGCTAACAAGAATCTCGACATGTCCATCAACGCCTCCAACAACTTCAACCTCAACATCACCTGGTCCTTGAGCTCAACAGGTACAATACTTGTTCATGTGTTTATACATATCTGAAAAAGTACCTTTACTGGGTGTTCAATCTAAAACATCAAAAACTACTCAGGTAGTTTTACACTCAAAGAAAAATATATTGACTGGCTGTTACATTCACTTCTCTGTAACCTGAATATGGTATTATACGATGGATCGTTCTTTAGAGATTGTGTTGTATCTATGCACTGTGAATATTAAATTCACAAAAAAAAATATAACTAAAAATATTAAGGAAAAAGAAAAATCATGAATAATATAACCAAAATAAATAAATAAAATTTGAAAGTAAAAAACAACAACAACAAGTGATCTATGGAGCACATTAAAAATAAAAAAAAATAAAATGTATTCATCCTTTCACATTCTGAGTAATCGGTGGGTCATTATATGGTGCTTCAGGTGTTTGAATTTATATGTGAAACTTCTGTACGAATCACATTACTAGAACAATCAGCTGTAACACAAAGGCAATGCGTCTCCATGAGTGGAGATTCCTAACATTTCAATGCAGTCTAAATAAACCTCCAGTGAGATGCAGAATAAATGATTCACTGGATTGATGCAGCGGTTGATTGTTTTCTCTGTCACATAGCTGTCTGGTTGTGAAGATATCCAGTAATCAGCCTCTTTTATCGGTAGCCAAGTGTCTCCAAGTAAAATGGTTTAGATCCGCTCCTTGTTTGCCTCAGGGGGATTGTTTCTCTTGGCAAATCACATCAGACACTATTTTGAATTCTGGCGAGGGGCATTTTAAATGTTTCCCATCTGATTTCAATTTAGATAAAAGAACCCTGCTCTCCCACACGCACATTATGTCGAGGCCCTGAGCCTCTTCAGTGTTGGACTGTGGGCGCCGTGTGTGTGGGATTGTTTGCAGACTATTACAGGATGTTTAATGGGCCTGATAAAGCAGGAGGTGCAAATATTTCACGCACTATGTCTCGGAAAACTCTGCCATTATCCTGGAACTGCTGATAATGCAGGGAATGAATGATAGTGGAATCATACAACTTGAGCGCTGAGATAAATTTATAAGCTGGCTCTGAATTACTGCGAGGTGTCAGAAAAAAAATAATGTCCCTACTTGAACACAGAGATATTTTGCTGTTTGCCCCTCGTAATGGGAGATGCAGACCACCAATAAACTGAGCAGCACTACGTTGGAAAAGCAGTTCTTCTGGCGATTATTAATGTCCTTTAAACCCTTTGAAAGTTTCCACTTTGTTCTAATTTGCTTGCACTCTTAAATTGTATCACTCTCTCTCCGTTTCTCACAGCTGGCACCATCTCAGGTGAAGAGATGCACATCATAGCCAGGACCAACATCAAGGAGCACCGTGACAGCTTTTCGTGTGAAAAGTTCAACTTCCGGCTTCACCACAACATCACCTTCTACGTCTACGTGTCCAACTTCAGCTGGCCCATCAAGATTCAGGTTAGAGGCTCTGGGGGAGGGAGGGATCTGCGGAGCTTGGCTGTGAGGAGGGGTAAGATAAAGTAAACGGGTCTGATTCATAATCTTACTAAAGAAAGAAATAGAACAGGAAGAAGCCAGAAAACTGCATATATTGATTATTTCCATTTATTAACTAAGATTATTGTAAATATAACTATTTCCTTAAGATATAAGACTTTCATCATGGTCGACCAGCAGCAAAGCCTCACTTTGAGAACCTAGAACCATTCTGACCCACTGATTGTTCAATCTAATTATTCACCTTATTGTTCCAGAACTACAGGCAACATGCAGTATTCCTGACCACAAAAAGTGGATTATAAATGATAAACAGATGATTATGCACAACAATCAAGAAGTAAAGACCGTTTCAGGATGGCCAGAACGACCCATAACACCAAAAAACGTCTAGTTTTTATCATCAGTGGGAAAAACTCAATAGATCTCATTGGCCACGTTCACTAGCAGTCTTAATGCTCGATTCCGATTATTTGTTGGGATTTATATTTTTTGTGAAGCAGTTCACATTTTAAAATGTGAGCATTATATCAGAACAATAATCAATACAAAAGCAAAATGGAAGCGACGAAAGTTACTTTCAGTGCTTTAGTTTAAAATGGAAGTGCTTATAATGTTGTTTATAGCATTTATATTGATGTTTATAGTGATGTTTATGGCATTTATAGGGATGTTAATGGCATTTATAGTGATGCGTATAGCGTTTATAGAGTCATTTATAGCATTTCTAGAGATATTTCTGGTGTTTATAGGGATGTTTATAGTGTTTATAGTGATTGTTTATGGTATTTATGGTGATGTTTATAGTAATTGTTTATGGCATTTATGGTGATGTTTATAGTGTTTATGGCATTTATAGTGATTTTTACAGTATTTCTAGTGATGTTTATATTGTTTATAGTGATATTTATAGTATTTATAGTGGTGTGTATGTTGTTTATAGTGTTTATGGCATTAATAGTGATGTTCATAGTGTTTATGGCATTAATAGTGATGTTCATAGTGTTATGGCATTAATAGTGATGTTCATAGTAATGTTTTTGGTTTTAATGGTGATGTTTATAGTGTTGACAGAGATGTTTAAAATGTTTAATGTCATATTTCCACATGAAAAGCGACTCCCGCCGGCGATGCTTTGGTGACAAACCAGCCTGCTCGATTGTTTCAAAACATTTTGGCGTAAAAGTTATTCTATGTCTTTTATAAGTCAGAAATATTAAAAACAACAGCTTAAACAAATGAGCAAATACTCTAAAGGACTTAGAGCCAATATTTTAATTTTCTTTCTAAACTTCTGTTTGGATGAACCTGTTAAAGCATACCGTGTCTTCATCCTCGGCATCATCATCATTCCCAGTTTTCCAGACCCGTTTCTCTTCACAACATGTCACAGTGACAGGACGTTGAGCCAAAACAATTCTGAAAAGTGTTGAACAAATATGCAATCACATTTAACGATCTGTGAGTTTTCCAGTGTCTATCCATCAATAATGCAGCAGGCGACTAAATCTCCAGGCGGCAGCAGCACAAAACTAAATATTCACACCCCGGCCTTATGATCCATTAAATTGAAGTAGACTTTTAGTGGTGATATTTTAAGGGGACTGTCATGCAGACTGCGGGGAGTTTGCTGATGGATGGAGTCAGGAAGTGATAGGCTGGAGACATGAGGCAAGAGTGAAGACTGACTAGTTAACCGATGCTGAGACTCACGTCCAGCCAAATGTCCAGCGTCAGGGAAAAGGAGTGCGCTTTAATGATAGACTGAGGGCGACGGATGGTTGGTTTGACAGACATACAGGCAGACAATAGATAGATCCTATATGCAGTGGGGTGCACTTTATAGTTGTTAATGCGTTCAATGGGGCATGACTATTTAGCAAACCAACGTCAAAAAAACGTCAACCTATGTCAACAAAACTAATGTCCTCATTGTTTCCTGACAATCCCCAAAAAAACCCAAATAACAAGATTACACAATCTGAGATTACTAATCACTATCTTAATAAATCCTAAAATAACGAAAATCATGGAACTAACCTTAGTATAGTGCCAAATGTTACTTGTTGGGATGTTGCACTGGAGGAGGCGGGGAGTTTATAGCTGGGAAGAGGATGGAATGGACCTCGGACAGGAAACTGGCAGGTCATTACCGGATCATTAACGGTACAGGACCGACCGGAGCGGACTGGATGGAATGGTGGAATAGGTTGATGCATTTGTAACTAAAGGTTGTTGAATCACATCACAGATGGATTTCCACTGCACCACGATACAGAACATATTAAATTCAATGTATGTAGATAGATAGATAGTTAAATAGATTAATCCCTATAGTACAATTTATATGGATGGAGGAATAAAATCTTAATTAATAGCTTTTAGCACTTTGAGATTTGATCCAAATGTAAAGTGCATTATAAATTAAATGTATTATTATTATTATTATTCACAAGGGAAATTTAGATAATAGGTGATAGAGGGATGTATGGACGGTTGATAATGGAGGAAGACTGCAATAGGTGCTTGGTTACGTAAGCATTGAGTTAAAGGGAATGTACGTAATTCATATCTGAAATGACCACTTTATATACAAATAAAGTACATGAGCTAATTTAATTTAGCTTCTTCTGTTTTTTTTAATCCATCTTGAAAAGGTATTCGAGGAAAATATTCATTCATCACCAAAAAAGGAAAGGATTTTTTCAAATTTAGATTTTTCAAAAACGATAACAAAATAGTCCCAAAACAGGAAAGAAGATCAACAAAAGGCCCAAAACACACAATAAAAATAGCAAGATCGTTTATAAGCTATGCATTTATGTTGGTCATAAAAGACAGCAGTAGCAGGTGAGGAATTTAGATCGTACAGGTAGGGTTGTATACCTGTAAGTCTCAAAGCCCACCCCTCATCCTGGACCACTTCCTTTTAGGGGCAGTGAACAGTTACGTCTTCCTGCCACCCCCTGCAGTAAAGCTGCCAGAGGTGCTGCAAGGTCCCAGTGTTTTGTCCTTCCTCCTCAGCCTTGCCTTTTCCACCTCTTCCACGGCTGCCCTGGTTGCTTCGCTCAACAACCTTCCCAAAACAATTGAACCCAGTCTCCTCTCACTGAAGGAATACACAAAATCTCATACAGAGAAGTGTTGTTTGTCTTGTTATAACACTTTGGAGGACTGAAATGAGATATGTCATCTACTTATTACTCTTGTTTTGTAATGTGGCATCACATCAAAAACAGCCGTCATCTAATTAGGTAATCACTGACTAAACAGATAAAGCATGACAGGGACGGTGTTTTCTTTAAGGGAAAAACAAAAAATTGTCATTTAATTAAGGGTGAACTGAGTGGCAGATGGAAATGATATTGAAATGATTATTTTGTAGCATACGTTACAATTCTCTAGCTGAAATGTCCCTGCATTTATTTCTTAATCCTTTGAAATCCAGAATATTATTCATTCAAACTGACTATATGATTTGAAATGGAAACATCATTTGCAAGATTAATCCTAAAGAGCTTGTATAATCGTAGCCTTTTGCTGTACATAAATGTAAGTATTTATTACCCAGCATCCTGCAGCTCGTTACGGGTAATTTGTCCATCGATCGCAGCCCTCATATGCATTTCCCATAAATGCTGCATTATCAGAGCTCCATATATTCGCCGGTTGAAAGGTGATATGATAATTAGCACTATGAGGCCTATCTGGCCACCATGTCAGACGTACTCCTGTGTAACACGAGAAGCACTCGCCGTCCGGTCCTGTGACCTTGCTGGCTTCCGACGCCACAGCAGGACGGGGGATAAGAAATTGTCCTGAGAATTGATAATGACCCAGTCTGATATATTTGATGTAATAGACCTTCACACACACACACACACACACACACGCAGGTGCACACTTACACACACACACACACACACACATGAAAGAGGAAGAGAGCGCCGACACCTCACAGCAACAGATCACAAAGAATACCGGCCAGATGTCAGGAGATGTTGAATAGTCATCCATTCTTTTTCTTTCCCAAGGGGGATGATTTTTAAATGATCTTACTGACCCGTTGACCTTTTTATTCTTCTCTGCCACTGACATGTCAGACATTCAGCCTTAACTGTAAATAAAAAGAAGAGAGTCCGTCTTATCTTTAGAGGAATGATCCTGGGATCTTTCTTTTTTTTTTGTTGTGACATTTCACTTTTAATGTTTTAAAACTCAAAATTCAGTGGAGTGAGGACAAACCATTTCTTGTGTTGGACGATCTGAGCCATCCTCTTGAGGCAACCTGCACAAACTCTCGTATTTGCAGGTGCTGCTTTGTCATCAAAACAGCAATTAACAGCAGAGCACAAGTAATTCAATCCAACCAGAAGTTACTTTAGTTATAACTGAGGAATATATGATCTACTTGAGTCGATTCATATGCACCGAATTTGGACTCAATTGGATCAACGGTTGAGAAATTATGCCATGAAAACATTAAGCGGTAAAGCTCCACCTTGCTTTTGATATATAGAACCAACTATTCCCCAAATCCCTTCAGATCTTCTTCGCACTAAGGTCTATGTGGGTATGAAATTTGAAAATTATGCATGAAGCAGTTCTTGCATTATCGTGGTAGCAAGGATCCACTGTGGTCGGGATGCTAAAGCGGCGCCGATGACGATTGCAGACAGATATATTATATTAAAGTTGGGGACCTAATGATCAACAACCCATTCATTGGTAAACAAGGATAAACACAGAAGATGTTTGGTCCGACTAGTATCTCCAGATGACATATATTTGGCTTTTTACAGTAGGACTGGGTTTCAATTTCAATCAAGTTATTGGATGTTAGTTTTCAGGGACATAAATATAAAATGGTCATATAATTAGAAATTGTCATATGAGCTTTTAATGAAAATCAAAAATTGCTACACATCTTAGTTTTCTTAACTCTGCACTGAACGGGCAGGAGCATTTCTCCTAGAATAGAAGAAAAGTCCAGCACCCCTCAAGAGCTTTTAGTCTGAAATTTGGACCGTAAAGGAGTCGGTCTCTGAAACACTAAACAGTCTCATAGGCAGATCAGAGTCCTCGGTGCAAAATGTCCTCAGATAGCAGCTCTGATACTCGACAAGAACCCGCGAACAGTCACATGACACTTGTGTACGCAGACACACTGTGAGTGTTTCACCGGGGGCGTCCTGACGTCAGCTTGGATTGGGGGGCTGCTTATGAGGCAGCAGGAGGTGTTGGTATCAGTCGTTCTACTGGAACAGATTCTGATTGGTTCTGTCACATCGACCTTGCACCTAAGTCCTCGCTCTTCTCCACTCACCCTAGAGGCATGACAATAGGGAGCGTGTTCCTCCTTCAGATGCACAAAATTTCTTCCCATTTTAATGAGGTTAAGCAAATATGCACAAATATGCCTCTATTTCATGAAAAATTATGTTTTACTGAACAGGAAATGGAAACTATGAGGTTGTAATGTATGAAATGTTAATTTCTCTCCCCTTTTATAGCTTCAACTTTCTGACTCTTACAGATCTGTTTAATCGTTTTGCAAAACTTTTTTGAAACTATTTCTCAAGTTATGACCAGCCTGAATAGATCCAAATCAGAGAATCCTGTTCTATTAATCGTACCCGCAAACGTCACGGGGGAAAAAGCCTCTTTCCCTCCTCATCTTTCTCTCCTTTGGAGGAATTAAGAGTTGATTTAAGCCATAACTGTTTCTAATTGCAAGATCTCTGGTTTTAATTTAGCAGAAAAATGTTATCTCAATGACTTTGAAAAATAAACGACGAGCAGCCTTTAACTTGCACTCCTTTTATGTTTCACTGAATTAGACTCGGCAGCAGGAAATACATGAGACTCTTTTTAATTCTTGTTTTTGCAGAATAGCATTCGGCTTCACCGTCTATGTTTCTCCATGAATCACAGCCTACAGACAAAATGATTAAAAGTCCTCTGCCAGGGGTGAACAGCCATTTTCTTGCCGACAAACTCAGGACTGCCGGGATTGGTCGGTTTATTTGATTTGCCGCTCTGTGCTCAGTTACTCGATGCTCCTCTGCCGTCATTAAATAGGATGACTCGTCTAATCAGATATCTTACCAAAACACACACGCATGCACTCTCTCTCTGATCAGGTTGGTGACAAAGTGTTCTATATTGGATTAAAACAAATGTTGAAGTGATTAACTTACTGAACAACACACACACAAAGGACATTACACATATTATCCTCTTAACCTCAAACTCACACAACTATTACCACCTACAATTTTCCCTAAACGGGGAACAAAAATAATTATCTTGTTATAAAGACACGAGTTGACGTGTTTGAAGCTTAAAATTAGCAAATGTAAAGATCTGAATGACTTTGACAAGGGGACAAATCATGTTGGCTGGACGACTGGGTCAGAGCAGCGCTAAAAGTTCAGGTTTTTCGATGGTGTTCCCAGTCTGCAGTGGTTAGTATCAACCAATGTAGCCTAAGGAAGGAATGCCGGTGAACTGCCGATAGGTGCAGCACATGTGCCAAAGGCTCACTGATGTGCAGCGAGTGAGTGAGTGAAGGCTATAGCTAGTGTCGGCTGATCTCACAGAAGAGCAACTGTTGCACGGTTCTGATAGAAAAGTGGGACTGGGTAGGCCCGGACCAGTGAGGTTGCCACATGTTCACCATCCGAAAGCACCTACAACAGACACGTCAGCATCAAATGGAGCAATGGAGCATTAGTTTGAAGAATCATGCCGGCTGTGTGTCTCACTTTCTAATGGATAGATTCTGGAAAGAATGCGAGCTAGCGTGAATCTTTGGGGCAATGTTCCGCCGGAAATCTGCTTTTATTGCTACTTTGACACGTGCCACCAACCTGAACATTGTGGCTTATTGCACTGCTACAACGGCTCTCTCTTCTGTCAACGGCGCTGATTCATTGGAATAATTCGCCCTACCACACTGTATGAACATTCGTGTGTTCGCTAGCATTTTGAAGACAGACCTCGGCAAAATGAATCAGACAAGTTTTATTCAAAACTATATCGGCATCATTCATTTTCAAGATGCAGCAAAGGTTATTATTTCCTTGAAAAGTCTGGGATATTATGTAATCGTCATTGTGTCCGCTGCGTCCGCTGCAGATCCTTTGACCACAATCCATCAACGTGATAACTTAAAGATTGTTTCATGGATCTTTTTCAAATGCTATACCAAGGTAGATCTCGGAGTTCTATCTTGAATGTATCATACTTTACTTCTATAGCTGCTATTTTGATCGCTAGAGGAGCTTGTTTTTGTTTTGTTTTTACAAAATAACACTATTCTAAGGACATAACGTCATGTTAGTTTGAGGAGGTCGATCAGGGTGATTGCCTTTACAACACAGGGGATTGGGGAGTTTTGGGGGATAAACCTTTGCTGTCAGGGATTACAGGAGAGGAAATGTATCCATGATTAAAAAAAAAAAAGGTATAAAAAACAGTGTTCTGAGACCTCATCAGGGAAGCAACAAATTAAGATTTTAAAACCTAGTTACGATCAAGTATGATCCAAAGAAATAATGTTTTAAAGAATTTAACTAAATTCAATGATTCAAGTGCAACAAAATCAAAACTTTGCACCATGAACAGAAAATCTTAACTGTAAGGTTCATTTTGCAATAGGATGTAATTCTTCTTTCTAAACCAGCAAGTGCAACTCCGGAACAGCAAAAGCTGCATGTGCACACACACACACACACACGCACAGACACGCATGCACAACCACAACCGGTGTGATTACTGTACAAGCCGATGCACCATTAGGAGCTCTCGGATATTAAAACTACATGCCATGATTAAAAACAGGGCCTCAGCTGCAGGATACGCCGCACTATGGGTGAAGAGGAAGGGAGACAGAATGTGATGATAGGGGAGAGAGAGAATACACAGGCAAACAGACACACACTCATAACACATGCCTCATAATAGTTTCAACAATATAACATAATGAAATGACAATACTCAGTGTTCGGTTATGGTGTAGTAGGAGCCCCTATGTCGGTGGATTGAATGGATAGTCATGATGTTAGATCCATAAATCACATACTGCTTTATAACTAATCAAGAACATCCATAACACCCTTGAACATTCATTACAAATTCATTACAAGTCACATCTGTCATGTCTGATGACAGTGCGTCGTCATTAGGTCTTAATGAAAGCTGACACAAAGCATTAGGAATGCATCATCCTACACTGTCACTTTCTTAGGCATCAAAAAATACCTTTCATGGGATATTAAAAGTTGGAGGTATTATAGAATCGTCATCGCCGCCATCTGTTTGATGGATTATTTTCATGTTTTATACCTCTATAGATCTTAGTGGGAGCAAGAACTGCATTAATTTAGGGAATAGTCGGTTGTAAATTTCAGACAATGGGGGAGCTTTATCTCCAAAAGTTTCTGGGCTATAATTTCTCAATCGATGGTCTGAATAAATCCAGATTTGCTGCATATGAGTCGCCTTCAGGAGATGTGTCTTTAATATGTCATACTTTACTCTAATTATTCTAATTTTACTCACTAGGGGGTGTTTTTTCCACCGAAACCCCTATTCTTTGGACATAACTTCAAATTAAATTTGAGGAGTTCAATCAGGGTAATCACCTATAGAAAACAGAGGATTAGGGGCTTTTCGAGGATATACTATAGTCAGGAATGACAGCATAGACCTGGTTATTATGCATTTGCGGAGGTGGGAGTTAATAAAATGCAGGTGCTTCATTACTGTATACTAACAGTTTCCAGGTATCTTTTATTTATATATATATATACACACACAGTTCTTTACTTTCACTCACATTTTAACACAAATATATGCACTTTTCCCCTGCATGCAGTAGTTAGTACCTACTGAAGGTGTTCTAAAGAAGGATTCCTGGTGAACCAGTGATAGATTCATTGATGTACTAGGGGAAAGAAGGCTAACACATTTTGTGCAATCACAAGAGTTACTGCTGCACCAATTGCTGAAAAAGTTCATGCTGTTTCTAATAGAAATGTGTCAAAACACACTGTGAATCACAAAAGGGGACCTAAGCAATATAACGCAGGCAGTTTTAATATTATGGCTGATTGGTTACTGCCGTTGACTGTTAAATCAGATTTTAGTGAGTTGCTGACGACAGATGATTCCTTCTTGTTATTATTAAACATGAAAACGTGAGAGATGACATCACAGATTCCAAAGTAGGCAGAAATTAAGAAACACGTGAAAATTTGTCTTGCAGGTGTCAAGAGCAGAAGCTCTCTGGGTCTCACTCACTCTCTCTCTCTGAAGCTTTCTGGGATTCTATCACTTTGTGTTCTCGCTGCTATCTCGCTGAAGAATTGCGTCGTAAGCACTTGTTAAAAGGGGCTACATGGTGTGAGGTCTCCTAACAAGTGCAGATAAACAGCAGTGCTGGACTCATTTGCATAGCTTGTAGGTGGAGGTGGCTCTTAACATCTGCCTCACTTCGGTCTTTAGGTCCTTATGAATAAAACAAATGAAGAAAAAAAGTGTTTAAAAAGCTCAGTGCCTGTAACATTCACATTTACATGAGGTACCGAGCTGCTGTTAGCACATATGTCCTAATTGTTATTCCCCTATTTGCATAGGTGAAATGAATAGATGGGAACAACCACCATCAGCCATAACATTATAACTACATTATAATGAAGTATCTCATTCCAATGGCTCCTGTCAGTGGGTGGAATATTTGAGGCAATATTTATAGAGTCTGAACGGCCGATACCGATTTTGCTGGATTCAGGTTTTTTCTTTTTCTTTGAAGTTTTAAAACCATAATGAGTTGTGTATTCTAAGTGTTCTTATTTTGAAGGATCACAGTGGAAGTGAGGCGCTTCGGTATTGTGCGTCTATTCTGACTTGTTGAAATGAATGTACGCCCCGTTCTCAGGGCGGTGTGTTTCTTAAACCAATTATATAACAATTAAAAGTGAGAATACATTTCATAAGCCTGTTTCAGTCCATCATATGTTATATGTTAGCATTTGTTCATGGACTTCAGGGCTCATGGCTTGCTCTTTGATGTCATTAGCTTTAGCTGCTCTGCTAACGTTAGATTCTTGAAACTTGGTATGTTCATCAGGGTGATTTAATTTGAAGTCTGTGATAAGTTTGTTGTGCAGAATGTTTTCGAGGTTGTTCCTCCACGGCTTATTTTTCCTTACTTGTGTTACAAATTGCGAGCTTTGTATTTCTGGGTGTTTTCTGGTTTACTTGCGAGATGCTTGGAGCCACGGTAGTTCAGGTTTGGCACACCAAATCAAATCAAACCAGGCCTCCTAGCGCGGATCGATCGGCCACCTCTAGTTGAAGGAGGAGATGAACTCTGTTTCCCAGGGTCCTCTCTGATTTTCACATCTGGATGTCAAGTCCACCGATGGACCCATATTTCAGCCCCTCTCTTCCTCCTGCTCTCCTCAATGAGGAAAGGAGGTAGCACTTTTGTTCTACCTCTGGTCATTCATTTCAGCTCTTTTGATAGCGTGTACTGATATAATTATTAAGATAAGGCTGCAATAGCCAGCAGAAAGACCAAGGAGCCGGAGCTCTGAGTTACAAACTGCTAGTTGGCTCTGAGCTGTTAGCTGCAGGGAATTGGAATCCAACAAAGAATGTCATCCTTTTATTTATAGAACTGGAGCTGGATCCTCAATTCTTGCTAAGTGTGATTGTGGTTCTGGTAGAAAAGTGTCGGAACACACCGAGCATCACAATGATCTTCATATTTTGCTGTAGAGCCAATGAACAGTCTGAGCCACGCTGATCCCTGTACATCCTATAATGGACACATCAGCCATCCATTAAACTTCTCAGATCTCAAAGTCAATCCAACCCAGCATCTGTGGAATGTGCAAGACAAACCATTCATGAAGACCCTACCTTGAAACTTACAGGACCTTAAGGATTCCCACTAAACACTGCAGGTTCACAAACTTATTGTGGCCTTTCCACCTAGGGAATCCATCATTTATGGGGCTGAACACAGACATGAAGTGGTCACAGTACCTCTGTGCCGTTCCCAAGCCCGGATAGCCCTGGGTAAGGTTTTTTTCAGAAAGGGCATCCAACGTAAAACCGATGCCCGATCAATTTATGGATGTCATTTAAGGAATTGTCATTTAAGGAAGTAATGAATAAAAGTAGGGAATCACAAACTATACTGACCATAAACCTAGAATTTGGTTTGACTGAACGGCTCTGTATCGATGGACCAAAACATGTTTAAGAAGCTTTTTAACCCTGATGTTTCAAAGAAGTTTTTTTATTTTATCATTTTGGATGTAATGCCAAGGACTGCTTGTGATTATTTTAAGTTAATCATTAACCAACAATCCTTTCGTCTTTAACTGATAGAGTTTTTTAATGGAGTAACCAAACACTTAAATAATAATCTGGCTTGCAGAGCCAACAAGTGGTGAGATCTGCAACAATGATATCTGTCTAATCCTCCATTCATCTTCTTCTGCAGGTTCTCCTCTTCTTTTGTCCACCTGCACCATATTGACCCTGCTCTCTCTTGCTCTCGCTCTCACACACACACACACAAATATCCTCTCTCAATCACTTTCTCTCGCTCTTATCTTACATTGGATCTGTAGCTGAATATATTTAAGGATGGATTCCGATCATTTCTAGTGAGCTCATGCTTCACATAAGGCAAACATTGTTTCAATTATTAATCTAGGACTGTTTAAGATTGTTTGTAAAATCATCCAAAAATAATCAGCGCTATTTATGGATTATTGGTCTAGTAAACGTTATTTGTATGGCGCCAATTGGCAAATTTTTTTATATCAAGGCACATGCGAAAAAGAGCGGGTCTAAATTCTTTATTCCACAGAGACCTAACTATTCCCTCATCAGTAAGCATTTGGAGACTCTGGCCAAATAAACAGAATCTTTCTATAAAATGATGTACGCAGATATATATACTATGTGTATGTATATATGTTTGTATACGTATGTGTGTATATGTGTATATGTATATATGTGTATATACATATGTGTATATACATGTGTGTATATGTGTATATACGTATGTGTATATACGTATGTATATACGTATGTGTATATACGTATGTGTATATACGTATGTATATGTGTATATACGTGTGTATATACTTATATGTGTGTGTGTATATATATTACTGCACTGTGTTGCAGTCCGTATTTTGTTAGCTACTTGTTGCAAACTGGATGAACTCTCTACAGGGTGCTTAATAAATTTAAGATACTATTATAATTATTACCGGTCACCTCATCTCTTTTCGCTTGTCACCCACCGGACCGGCGTCTCCCAGGAGATGCACCTCACCAGGTGAACGGAGGTAATCGAGTGGGATAATCTAACTTTGAATGCGAACAGAGGCTCACTCTGCATCAAATTTGGGGAGGTTAAGAAGTCAAACACACACTGTGATAGTGACTCAATCTGTGTTGGTGATTTTGTGTTTTAACTGGGATTCCTTGGATTCTGCAGTGCCATAAACTGAGATATTAGGTGGCTTTACATGGCCCCCTTATTCCGAATAAAATCATAAGAAATGTTTCATGTAAACTCCCCTTTTCTGAATGAGAAGGCCCTTTACAATTGAGATCTAGACCACAGCAGAGTTTATTAATAAAAACTCTCCAAATAATAAATGGGAAAGTAAGAAATAATGAACACTAGAAACACGTCCAAGAAAAAGCACTACAAGCCGTGATAGATTGATGTTGTGAACAAATTAAAAAGTGTGGGAAAACATTGCAGATTGTAAAGATAAATCACACACCAATAAATCTACTTTATTATAACTGTTGACCGTTATTATTGCAATTCAATCAAAAAACATGTTTTTTAAAAAGGGGGAAAAATTGGTTGTTCATTGAATAGACCTGTCGCATTTCCTGTTTTGTGTATTACTATTGCTCATAAAAAAAGCAGAACTGATTTAATTTTTAAAAAATTGCAGAGTATGCAAAATTCTTATCCGATTACTCGATTAATCGTTTGCTAAAACATTCGGCACTTCAAGTCAAAGGTGGGTTTGTGGGATATAGGAAAATAAATAATATTAACTTATACTACACTGGGGATATAAACCAAAAACAAACATTTCCCTTTGATATGTTTGTTTTATGATACTCATGAGTTTTTAAATTTGGTTTGAGATTCTCTTCCGAACATATGAAACAGTAGTCTTTTAATGACTTTAATTGTTTCATGATTTTTCTTGCTTGTAATGAGCGCTTATTTGTCACATTAGTTCTTGAATGTATCTTTATCTCTTGTTTTACAGTGTAACTGCATGTGTATGCTATATTAGTGCATGTCTGCACGGACACTTCTATTGTCGGGGGGTAATGATGCAAATTGCTGCATTGCAAAGCCAGGCTGTTTTCTCCCTGATACTTGTATTAATGCTGCATCCCTCCGGACCAGAATCGGCTTTCTGCAGGTTTTTCATCGTCAGGCCATTTCACCTGCTGCAAAAATGCCCGTAAACCTCTTAAGCCCACTTTGGCCCATTTCTTTCCCTCCTCCCCTCCCAGTTAGTCTCAGAGGATTCACCAAAGACAAAGATAGTCTTTCTGGCCATTAAGACCATTTAAAGTTATCCCCATGATGAAGGCGCTTGAAAGGCTAGATTTTTGCTGTCAAATCTTTTGTGCTGCAGCGTTTTTCTAATGTTATAAAGTGTCTGTTACCTGAAGTGTTCTTTAGCATTTTTTGCTGATCTTTGGCAAGTATCATAAGGGAAGTTGCACTTTAGCTCCAATTGAAATTGTATATATACCAACCCCATCTAGTCGTGACTTTGGAAGGAGTGCCCTTCAGGGGTCTCCCCTGATGATGGGGAACAATCTTGTCCCCTGATCATTTTAGGAAAAGGATATTGTTAGTATGGATAGTTTGAGAAGTGAAGGTTATCATTCAGTCGGGCACAGCGGAAATTAATTAAAGGTCTGTACCAAAAGGTTGCTAGTTCACGTCAATATATACTTCCAAGGTCCAGTTATCAGCACTCTTCAGACGGTAAAGTATTCATAAGAGGGTCATTAGAATTTTTAAAATTCCATATCGGCTTACTTTTTCTTCCCATAGTGCATTCTGATACCATCTTATAGTCGACATACACTCGCCCAGCCGTCCAGATGGTTTTAAAGAAAACATGACTCATCAGATCTGACGACTTCTTCCACTGCTCTGGGTCCAGTCCTAACGCTGATGTGCACACTGAAGGTGTTCTTCAGTCAGGGACAGGGCTCAGCATGGTCTTTCTGACTGGTATCTGGCTATACATCAGCAGCCGGGTGTCCTGACAATTTTCTATCAGAACGTGAAAGATCCGTTTCACTGATTTGTTCTGCAGTAGTTCTTCTGTGCGAGCAGACAGTGTTAGCCAGCGTTAGTTAGCATGTGCATCAATAAGGCAATAAGGCTGAGGACTCCCATATCGCCGGTTCATTGGTTATCGTTCCTTAGACCGCTATGGCTGGTGTTAACCACTGCAAAACCACTGCTGAACAGGAATACCCAGCAAGACCAAGTTTTCACCCAGTCCTCAAGCCGTTGGGTCAAAGTGGCTCGGATCTTACACTATCCTAAAAATCCATTAAAGAATGTCTGCAAAACCTTTCGACCCCTCTGTAGTTAAATTGTATCCATAATCATTGGAATTATTGTCCCTGGTTTTGTCGTGTGGCATCAGTACATCTCCATAACTAAGATTTCTTAAATAAATCTGGCTAACCACTCGTGCTAGTGTTCTTTTAAGCTATAGGCCATTACATTCCAGCCTTGGCCATCTGTGTCCTAGAAGAACCCTGCTCTGTTGTGCACACACCCTCCAACAACTTTCTAGACACAAGACATCAGGAGGTCGAGTGTCTTTGAACAGAAAACTCTGGCCGTGTTTTGTTCCCATACGCCGGAAAAAAATGAATGGAAAATCAATTTTGTCTGTAATAAATAATCTGCTTAACATGAAGGAGTTTAATATTGGCAACAAAGGCTTTTTGGGAGGTTTTCATTGCTGATGGCCAAAACCTTGCTGTGAAGCAGCAGGGTGCATCACTCATGCTCAGAGACTCACAAAACCATGTGCGCGCACACACACACACACATATATTGTTGATTAAGCGCGATTCTTATAGTATGAGGGATGAGATAATGTCAGAGGCGAGAAGCAGTTTTTTTTATGGAGATTTGTCAGCAGTGTGTGACGGTGAATGTTAATGAAACAAGAGGAAATATGTTCAATTTTTTTTTTATATTTCGATATTTTTTTATATTTAACCCTAACATGCAGTTTTATGACAGTTTCTGAACAAAACACATCTTAGTTGTTACACATGTTTTTCCATCATCAGCGGGGAAAACATATATTCCAAATCATGAAACCCAAATCATGAAATGGCATTTATAATATCATTAATAATATCAATAATAATCATCTGCATGACATGATATCAGCCGTGGAACTTAATAGGAAATCTATCTTCTGTTTATTTTTTGGAAGTTGAGTTGAATTGACCCTTTTAAAAAAATCCTCCAGGATGTCTGAGTCAACATGTATCAGATCTGTGGCTCAGGTCCACAGCCGGCCCACACACTGCATCAGGAACCGTGATGATGAGTTGTGCGGGTAATGGGTTTAGTGGTGCTGCAGCATCCAGCGGGTTTGCTGGAGCTCAGAGGAACAAAGTGCTGCAGAACGCTGGAGAGGGAACACAAAAGGCCAGAACCCTTTCTTCTCTCACAGGCTAATCTCATGATAACCAGCAACCCATACGGGTGGTGGCTAGCGTTGTATTTCCAATGAGTGTGTGTGTCAGATAAGGAATGCATGTGAGAAGGAATTAAGCCAAAAGAACATTATCGGCCTTATATAACACGTCTGAACGTTGGCCTGAGGTGAGAAGGAAGTTCGTCCACATCAGTTTCACCGTGATGCTCTACAGCTCATGATGAATACGTAATTTCTTTGCAAGCCTTTTTTAATTTTTACAGATATCAATATCAGATTTTAGTCCCATATAGTTTTTTATAGTCCCCAAATTTCCTTTATTATATACCTCCAAAAGTCAGTATCATGGAAACTCCATTAATGCTGCTACTGCTGTGTCCCCCACAGATTCTTCAAAATAACTCAAACTATATCGTTTTCAAATTTCATACCACCATAGACATTAGAGTGAGGAATGACTGGAGTGATTTTCGGAAGGGTCGGTTTTTACATTTCTACCACTAGGTGGAGCTCATCTCCAAAAGTTATAGGACTATAATTTCTCATCCGTTGGTCCTATCTAGTCCAAATTTCATGCATGTGAATCAACTCCAGTTCAAGATATCTGTATATGTATATATCATATTTAACTGTAACAGGTTTTCTTTTCTCACTATACGGTGAGTTGTTTTACAAAAAACACCTTTTTGGACATAACATCAAATTTAATTTGAGGAATTCAATCAGGCGATTGCTTGTACAACGCATGTGATTGGGGGGCTTTTCGGGACAACAGTGTAGGCCTAGTGTCTATGTTGGTGTTCATTAAATTCATATGCATACATAGAAGTTGCAGTTGAATAGAATATCTGCATTTAAACTACCAAATATTATAATTCCGACAGATTTGCCTCTGTGTTTAAAAAAATCCCTGATGGACAGAAACCATATAGAGTAAAAGAAGAGTTTCATATCTAACTGTTCCATCCACTTTATTTCCTTTACATGTTTCTAACTTGTACTAACTGAGCTTTCCCCTTCTGCTCTCTCCCTCTGTTAGATTGCTTTCTCTCAGCACAACAGCATCATGGACCTGGTGCAGTTCTTCGTCACATTCTTCAGGTAAGTTTCTCCTGCCTAAGTTTCTCTTGTTTATATGTTGAGTTTTACTGGAGAGCATCCGGCCGATTGTCACAGGGCTTTACTGCTCAGTGGTGCTGAACCCAGAGGCTTTTTACACAACCGGGCCATGACCAGAGCTCACCGAGTTACAGCGGCTGGCAGCAGCCTCAGGCGAGACACTTAACCCCTCAGTGCTGAAGGGGTTAAGTGTCTAAGTAATATGGAATGTGATTTAGTAATGAGAGCCTGTTTTTACAACAAATGGAAGAATTATTAATGAATGCTTAAAAGTTTAAGTTCTGTTAAAATCCAGTTTACGTAGTTTCACAAGATTTGTATTTTGAGAATCAGTGACGGCATGTATGTGCAAAAGAGCACGGGGCCAAGGACCTCGCCCTGGGGGACACCGTGTGTTAGAGGGGCCACTGAGGAGGAGGCATTGACAATGGCTATATGGACATTCCTATTCAATTCTTTTGACATATTAAAGCTAGTTAGGATTTACTGAGCAGAAAGACTTATACAACTTTGTACGACAACAAATATCTTTTTCCCAAAAACTTGAGCCAACTCATTGAAATTGACTATTTCACACAAAATCTAATCATAAAAAATAATTCTTTTAAACAGGCTTTAGCAAAAATATTTGTCATTTCATGGTTTAATTAGATTGTATGTATTACAATACTAATTGTTGAGGACATTAAAGGGTTGAAGCTGGTGATTTGGATGACCTGACCCTGTAGCTGCTTGATGGCCGAAGGTCAGCTGAGAACCAGCAGGACAAAGCCGTCATTTTCCGTGGATGGAGCGGGACGCGTGTGAGTTTCAGCTCGTCACGCTGATGAACTGGATATAATGAGGATCAGTTTTGGGGAATAAGTCTGGAATGAAGTCTGATGTCTTCGGGCAAGATTCTGCCACTCAGCCACAACACCGGACAAGTATGTCTGTGTGTGTGTGTGAATATGTGTGAGTTTGTGAGTGAGGGTGTGAACGTTGTTTCCTGTTTGTGTGTGCTCCTGCAGTGTGTCTATGTCACCCCGCAGTCATTTCAGGAAGTGAGCCACTTGTGTGCCCACGACCGGCTTCCAGACATCACTGACCTTTAGGTGTAGCGCATAGAGCGATGATGTCATCCGTAGGAGACGCCATCAAATTTGCCGGCAGAGTTTGGTGCCTATGTGTGTGTATACGTGCGTGTGTGTTAGTCACTGCTGTGTTCACGGGTTGATCTTCTGCACAGCAACAGACTCTCTCTCGGAAAAGGTTACATGGAAAAACTAAAGGAATATTTTCTCTTCTTGCATTTGTTGTTGGTTTATTTTTAGCCCGTGTTATGTAAGTTAAAATCTGTTTTCAGCAGCACTCTCTGAGTGAAGAATAGTTCACTCAGAGAGTGAACTATTCACTCTCTGAGTGAATAGTTCACCACATTCTGTGGTGAATATATGTTACATTCACCACAGAATGTAACATATATCTGATCGGTAGAGACAAGACAACACCAAAAATGGCGCTCTGATACACCTCAATAAGATTTCAAAAATGGATTGCTTTAATCCATGCAGATCAATTTTGGAAACTGTGCAACAATTACATAATATGTTTTGATTCTGTATTGAACTCATAAAAAAACTACACTCACTTGTCCTTAAAGCTGCCAGAAAGCTTTAATATTACTTAAAGGGCAATTGTCACATTTTTGTTTCTCCTTTGAGAATAAATCCATTGAATGCTATTTTATCTTTTTTCTTTTTTTAATAAAAAACACATATTACTTTCTTTCTTTAATTTCTGCGTTCCAGTACAAAAATACACATTTTAATTTTGCCATTTCACATTACAAAAACAAAACATTTTCCTAACTTGCTTTCTATCAATATATTTGATTCTTTATTAACAATATGTTAAATATAACTCCAGACATGTCATAAAAACATTACAACAGTTTAACGGACTGAAACTTACACTTATTAACACAAAACCTGCTCAAAAGGTTTTAAAAAATGAGGTAAAAATCAAGTTTAAAGAAAGTAAATTTCAATGTCATCTAAATGATTGGTGGCTCTACTGTCATCGTGGTATTTATGGGTTATGAAAGGCCAGTTTTAAAATGATGTCATTTTAACTCATGGATCCTAACACAAGGGTTTGTTAGTGGTTAAAGATGACTTTACTTGTGGCGGATTTGCTGTTAAGTCAAGATGAAGTTTTCTCCAAAACAGCATCCTATTCCTGGTATCATATGCATCGCTTTGTCTTCAAAATATGCACCACAAGAACATCTACCACTTCCCCTGGGAAATCTGTGACAAAAAAATGAGCTGTAAGCTTCTCCAGGGAGCTCTATAACAGATTCTTCTGGTCTGAAGCAGAAAAGAGTTCATCCCTCATGCTTTAGAAGACACAACGCAGTAACCGACACACACTACATCCATGTCGACTCTTTCAGAAGGCCTCATGTGAACTTCTCATCCATTGTCAGCATGTTGAGGTTCGTGTGGAAATTTCAACAGATTTCTTATAAGAAAATACAAAAAGGATTTATTTCATAGATTAAGATTATTTTGGTGCATGACATAAACGATGTTGGTTGAATTTAATGCTGATGAAAATATTCACCGCCAGCCAGCATGCATTTATTTGACAATTTATTCACTTTTTTTTAAATAATGAAGCTAAATACAGCCAACTATTTTTTTCTGAGCTCAGTAATAAAACAAGGTAGATTTTTGTTGTCAATTCATGCGAGTTAAATTTGGGCACAATTTCACAGTGTTTTCTGCAAAAATCTCCCCTGTGAGTAAAATATGATGTACAGTATACAAGACAAATCTCCTCGAGCAGATTCACATGCACCACATTTATTCAAAACTTTAGAATATTTGAGCTTACCTTGTGGTGGAAATGTACAGCAGACCTTTCCAAATACTTCATTATTTCATTTACTTATGTTTAGTTTAGAATTACACCACATTCACCACAGAATGTAAAAACTTAACTGTTACAGGACAATAGCTAATTCGTGGTGACATCAGCTCTTAGTTAAATGATGTTCAGTTCCACAAAAACTCAGGAAATGCTAAATATTTTCTAGTAAATGACCCCCAACCTGCTTAATGGAATGCCATACCAAGCAGGTATTTTACCTGTAACAAAAAAAGACATATTCTATTTAAAACATAAATATGTAATCTCAAACTCCTTGCTGTAAATACAATTAAAGTCGCTTGCTTTAATAATATAAGAAGAAGTTCTATAATGCAATAACATCCATGTTTCATATATTGAACACATTTATAAAGAATGTACTTAATTGTGATAAGTGAATTCAAAATGATCCTGTATTACGTCATCCTAAAAGCGTTTACATTAATTAAACACAATTAAACTTCTTTGTTCTAAATGCCGAAGATGCAATCGTTGTGTTCTTTCAACATAAAACAGACAAGGAATGCAAATCAAGCTCATGTTTAATGTCTAGGTGTATAGATTCACTACGCTGCTGTGGTCAGGAGCCAGAACGCCAAAGAGCCTGAGTCATGATTCCCAGTGTGTGTGTTTTTGTGGGAGAGGGGTGTGTGTGTGTGAGAGAGAGGTTGTGTGTATGATGCAGTCTGCCACAGGAAATGAGGTATTACATGGAAGCTATGGAGAAAATTGTATAATAAGATATAAGGAAATATTTGAGATGTCTTTATTGAGCGCAGTGCATCTGTAGAAAACATAAGGATCATTTTTAAGAGGCACCCCTTCCTCATTTTTCTGTGTTTGACCTTTGCTCGTTTTGTTGTTATAGATATATTGTAATTTCAAGGGTTGCATCTTCTGATTGGACCATGCTGCATCCAATCAGGTCTGGTCCTGTTCCACTAGTTTGGTGCTCATTAATATTTGGGTGGCAGTTTTCACACTTTCTCACATATGCACCAAATGCGCATAATATGAGATTTAGCTATTTTTTTTATGACAGTTGAAGACAGTGAATTAATTCTATGTGTGACTGTTTGTTTCTCTTTTTTTCTCCATGTAAACTGCACATTTTTTGGCATTTTCATTTGATATTACATTTATTTTAAGATAAGGATTTTGGTCTTATGTGGAAATATTGTTGGCCCAGCATCTTGTTTTGGCCTTCGTTTATAACCACAATGATCCGTGAGCTCTTTTAGCAGATGTTGTCGACTAAATGCTTCAAATGCATCAGGAGTGAAGTGACGCGAACACAGACGCGGGTCCTTTGGAAGTTGTGTACGTCAGCAGGCGTCTTCCCGCTGTTTTCTCCTCTTCTTATCTCTGGGAAAGCTGTGAAGACTTACATCTCTTCCCGTATTGCCCTTAGACTGGAAAGTACATCGAAAAGCGGCACAATTGGGCATTATATCGATTTTCTCTCCGACCAATGCTACAAAGACAACAACCAACTACAGCGGCTTCACTCGACATCAACCATTCTACGTCACCAACCTTTAATGAAATGCTCCTTTAAAGTAATGGCCACCTGCGTATGTCAAATATGTCTTAAACTTTGAGGATTTATAAAGTAATGTCAGTATTTTATGTGTTCTTAACACAGTGTATAATTATGAAAAAACATTTACTGCATAATGTTGCCTTAATGTCTTTATAGTCGGGTTCCCTTTAAAGCTAAACCCACGTACCTCCTGCAATACCCCATACCCCATGTTGAGAACCCATGGATTGGATTAGAGTGGTTGTTATGACCCTAATGAGTCTTTTTCAGCTGTATTTCATCATATCAGCTTTGGCCTGTCTGCCACTTCCTTTGTCTCGCTGATTAGCTGTGAAATCTGTGTCCACAATTATTTTTGAAAAGTTTAAATCTCCCCTCCTCTTACTTTCTCCTCCTCATCTACCCAGCCTCTGAGTGTGTTCACACTCATCTCCGAGGGGAGATAAAAGAAAAATGGCCATAATTAAACAGCATTAATGTCTCCACTCTCTGCAGTCTCTAATACTAATTGGTGACAATTCAGTTCAGCCTTGTCCAATTACTCCCAGCCCGGGCTCGCTTGATTAGCAATCACTTTCTCTCCCCCTCTTTTCTCTCTCGCTTTTCCAAAACAGAGGAGAAGCGAGTCAGCACTAAGTGACTCATGAGACTCCACAGTTTGCACACTTCATTTAAAGATGAGCATCCCTATCAATATTCCCTTCCATCCAGAAGCTCGGGAGAGAATTTGTCTTGAGTCCACACCGTCTATGCTCTTGGAGTAAACAAAAAGGAAACACAGACCTAGAGGAGCAGCCATGACATACGGGTTAGGCTCAAAAGTTTACTTTTCAAACCTGTTAAATCTCCATGAGGAAAATGTGTCCACTGGCAGCATGTTTGGAGTTTTTCACTGTTTGATGGGTTTCCCTTGAGATCATTTCCATTTTATAGCCCACATACATCTTTGATCCATCAGCCTTAACTCTGTGTGTCCTATAAATGACTGTGTGCGCCTATTTTTTGGCACATCTCATCACTGTCACTATATAACGCTGTTTGAATGTCAGGAAAACTACACAATTGATTTTACAGGTTTTATTTGGCAGTGGTGCGATGACTGTCTGCTGCCTTGAGGTAACACAACGCTGCGCATCGCCTGACCACACTTCCCGGAGGAACACGACTGTAGAGACAGAGGAGGCTGTGAGGAAGAGTATGGTGTAGAATAGTGGTATAAAAATGCATGTTTAAGCAAATGATAAGAAATCTCAACATATGACTTCTTACTAGGTCTTGAAAAAATTCCTACATTGTTTACTAAAGAATATATACATCTACTTGAGTTTAAATAGAAAACTGCTAAAGGTAAAACTATTCATTCCTAACTCAAGTAGAAAAGAAAAAAGCACAGGCTAAATTATCGAAGTCAAACATTAACAATAACAAATGAAACAATATTATTGAGACATGATTTAACAACCAAGTTATCACAATGACAGTTGACAGTCAAATTAGAAAATAATCTTCCAGGAATTTGCCCTTGTTTGCGTTAACTTTATGGATTCATGTATCTTTTTTTTCCCTGCTGTGTAATTTACAAAATGTTACGTCCGTGCGGCAGTGTTATCGTTTGCTGCTCAGTGAACAACAAAAAGCTGGACAGGAGTCAGGGCATCCAAAGTGAAAATGTGTGGATTTTTGAAAAGCAGCCTTTATTAGGATGTTTAGATGTGTGTAGCTGCCATCTGCTTCACTGACAGACGTCGGTGCACGGACCACACATGCTTCTCAATTGCTAAAATGAAGACCCTTGTGGCCAACGACAGATAAAAGCTGAAATGTTGAAAACGTTACATGAAGAGAAGCAGCAGCAGCAGCAGTAGCGGCGCTGGAGGCCCGTTCGGGTCTGCTGATTTGCTGCGTGTGCAGATGGAAAGCCGTTTCCGATTGATGGATCTGTGGCTCATGTTCAACGAATAGCTTATTGATTTCCTGATCTGCCCGCTGGGGTTCAGATGTTTCACTGTGCTCTCCTGTATTCATGTTTGCTTTTGATTTCAGCCATGAGACTCTTACAAGAACCGGAACCTCATAACCTCCCACAAGGACCTGGACTCTAGACGAGTCACATTCTCTGGTAGTTTAATTAGCTTCATTGCATTTACCAGATTGTGGACAGTCTTAACCTCTAAACCTATCGAGAGGCTCAGTGGAGTGTTAACAAACACATGACACTCCCAGCCTCTCCGCCCGATCCTTCAACTCAACGCCTTAGTAATAGCAACAATTAGCCGCTCCACTCCATCGGTCCGATAGCTCGGCTCGGGACCTGTGATCCATTAATGATGTAGTGAGATATTGGAGACTAAAGGGGGAATCTTCAGCCTGATTGGATTTGAATTCCAGCTCCTGTAATGTTTCTATATGTTTGCTTGGTAGATGGAAAACATTGCTGTGTAGATGTTCTGAGGAATATTCAGGAGTTGATTTCAGATCTGATGGATTGTCTGTTGAGCCCGAGAACATTTGTTCACTTATTGGCGACCGGCGTGATAGTACGCATTACTGCAGTATCATTCTGTATCGTGACAGCTCTTTATAATAGTTTAACAAATTTCATTTGTTAAATGTATTTGACTTTTGTCTTTCAGAATGCCTACTTTTTACCTTGAATACTTTTTACCTTGAATACTTTTTACCTTGAATACTTTTTACCTTGAATTTTCACATTACTTTGATTAATATTTGATATCTGTATTTTTTTCTGTTTATCCTTTGTAATTATAGAAACCATACGTTTACTCAGGAGTAACCTTTATACGAGCAAAATAAATAAGTGGAACGTCAGAGAGAGTGTGTGGGTTGTTGGAAGTTTTCCAGCCACTTATAATTGGGGGAGACTCTGAGTTAAGTCCAATACTTGTTGGAGGGATGATATTTCCCCTCTGGCCTGGGGGTGCCTCGGGATCCCGCAGGATGAGCTTGAGATTGTTGCTGGGTAAAGAGGCCTTTGGAAAATCGTTCTTTGCTTGCTGTCGTCATGAACAAGACACAAACTAAAGGAAAGAAAATGGATGGATGGATGGAATAATCAAAAGGCAATAGATATGGTTAGAGGCAAGTTTTCGTTCCAACACAGTCAGGTTGTTACTTGTGACAATGCTCTAAATTAAATGGTAAATGGTACTTATATTGCTTTTCTAGTCTGCTTTCTGATGTGAAAATTCAACAAAACAATGATCGGTCACATTCAGATGAAGAAAAAAAAAAAACCTGGGGAAAGATGATAAACAAGCACCTTGTTATATCCCCGAAATGTCTGGGACGTCATGGAATTATCGTCGCTTCAGATTGTTCGTTTTAACGCAATAACTCAACAACGATTTAATGGATAATGGAATTTTTTTACCCACATAGACCTTAGTGTGAGGAAGAACAGGATCGATTTCGAAAAAGGTTGGTTGTATATCTAGGGGGAGCTTTTTTTCTTTTCTATTTTTTGGATATAAATTCATATTTAATTTGAGGAGTTCAACCAGGGGGATTGCTTGTACTATGAAGGGGAATAGGGACTTGCTGTCAGTGATGACAGGATGGACCTAGTGATGGTTTGGAAGCATTACGACTCAATAACCGGGTTGAGGTCAGAAATGTCAAGGGTCTTCTCGGCCACATCAACTTGTATCTTGAACTTCTTAAGACATTTCTAAGTCTATTCGGATAAAAGTTTTGTGTGTTCTTGAATAATCCAGCAACTGGAATGTGTAAACCGGAAGGTTTCATCCGCCAGCAGTAGTGACCTTCTTATCCTCCACCATCACCAGAGGCGTTTTTTCTGGTTGCGTTTTGTCCGAATGTTGAGGTCACGACTCGGGCCTCTTCAGCAGACAAGGTCTGAAAATGTCACCCTCATTACGGCGCTAATACCCTTTACAATAGTTCCCTCCTCACATCGAGACACATGGGAGGACACTTTGCACACACACACATACACACTCACACACACACACACACACATTGATAGAAGAAGAGAAGGATTGTTTCGGTGCTGCTGTCCTCAGCAGTTTCTCAGGGACTTCCTGTTGCTCAGCCTTTGGTTCTGGTTGAGAGAGGAGCTTTGTATTTTGCCAAATCTCCCTCCAGACATGTGACCTGTGATGCTGTGTGTGTGCATGTGTGTTGTTCATTGACCTCTGGTTGCCTTTTGCAGTCCTGAAATCCCCCAACTGCCTGTGGTCACTGTGGTTTTGTATCTCCTCACAAAATTGCAAAGAATTTCTTTTTTCTTTTGTCGTCCTCGTTCTCCAAGAAGGAGATTATGAAAGCAGTGATTTAGTGAGGAGATGCTGCTCTAGGGGGGTGTGGTGGTTCTATTTACTGCTCTTTGAGGACAAGTATAATGCTGACTAAAAGCAAGAAATGTACGTTGTTTCCTCCAACCAAGAGGTGAATATGTTTTTGGTCTGGTTTTTTTTTTTACAGTTATGGAAAAACCTGAACGTGATTTTCTTGGTGTAGGACATGCTGGAGAAGAATCCGATAAACTTTGGAGTGCATGTGTTTCACATGGCAGATAGGGGGGTTTATTCTTCCTTTAAAAGGCTTGGTATGTCTAGTGGCAGCAATTTTTATCATTAAAGTTAAAGGAAAACATGTAAAGACTTTTTAGCAGAAAGGTTTTATCATCTCCCGGTCAAAGGGAGCTTACCGGGTAAACCCTGTCTGTATGTAACAGGATGTTGTCCATTCACATCTTCTCTTAGACAGAATTTAGTCACATTCCTCGCATAATTTGTTGAGGTATCTCATGTCTGGTTTCTTCCATTTGCTTATTTTTACACTTTAATCCACATTTTAAATTCACCTGTTATTGCGGTCCTTCTATAAGCACAGCTGCAAAAGATTAAGTTTTTCCAGTTTGGCTGTCTATCACTGAACACGCATATCATTTCCTCAAAGTCTAAAACCCATAGATAAGAATTCCACTACTTTACTGCAGTCCCAACAAAATTACCAACTTCAAGTTTGCTTTATTGTAATCCAATCACACACAGAAGAAATGTTCATGGACAATAAAACTGCAACATAATATATTAATGAATATTAACTGCAAAATAGAAGCAATAACTAGGCCTATGCTGACAGCAAATCTATATCCCTGAAAAGTCCCCAACCCCCATCCAGCACCTCCTATAATTGAACTCCTCAAAATAAATGTGAAGTTATTTAAGAAAAACTTTGAAAAGGCACATTTTGAGTCACTGTCTTATTGAAAAATGCCAAGAATGGAGCCCTGGGGGTCACCTGATGTCAAACGGGCCGTTACCAGTATTTGATAAGATTTTTCCTTTTTTGGCATACGGCAGTATATGAGGATTAAACAGATTTATGTAACTTAATACTACCAGAAAAGTCTTATAAAACCAAAAAGATTACGCTAATCGAATGATAAATTTCATAATGAATTTTTTTTTATTTTACGGTTTTACAACATACTTGACCAAATCATCATTTTGTGGTTCATTTAGAGTGTTCAAGATATCAAATTAATAAAGCCCCAAAAGGACATTAAATGGATGAAGGGTGAATAAATGGATTTTATGCTTTTTTTTAACTCTATAAATCCACTCAGTTATTACTATAGCAATGTGTCAAACGCATGTTTAATAAAGATTTAGGCGTCAATATTAGATGATGACATAAAATGTTTTATAATAATGATGATTTATTTTGCAGCTGTTATAAAACAAACCAAAAAAAAAAGTAATGTCCCCGGCTATTCAAGAATAATCATGCATGTATGTCATACCCCAGATCGTGTGTGACCTATGTCACCCATCATTCTGCTTGTTTTGTGTATTTTTGCTCGTGGATCATAGATTTTTGACGGATTGACCTGCGTTCTGTTTCTCTCCAGCTGCTTCCTGTCTCTGCTACTGGTGGCTGCAGTGGTTTGGAAAATCAAGCAGACCTGCTGGGCTTCGCGCCGTAGAGAGGTAGGATGCATCTTCATCTTGTGTGAGGTTGAACACTTGAAAGTATGTGCTTCACTGTGTGTGTATGTGTGTATTCAGGCTGCTGAAAGACTGGAGTAAATACAAAGCGATGCTTCCTCTCGGCTCCCCACACTGTTATGATGGGAGGGTTAATGTCACCGGTCACGGAAGGAGAAAATAACATCTTTCCACTTAATAAGTGTCGCTGTAACGATAAACAAGGCCGCCCCCTCCAATTAGACCTCGTCATGAACCAATTAACTCAGACGAAATGATGCTAAACGAAGTGGAATGGAGTGATATATCACTTAAAGCCTCGGCAGAAGCTGCCTGATTTCATATTTACACCAGAGCCCTCCCATGCACACCATCAAACAAACACCCACTCACCAGATCTTTTCCCCTTCCAGAAAACAACACGTCGTCTCGCTTGTTTCGTGTTTTCATATGTTTTTTTCTCTTTCAGTGTTTTGTTTTCCAGTCTTCGGGGAGGAATCAGTGTAGTTTATGAGCTGCGATGATGATAGTCTGTTGTTATTGGTGTAATCCACAGAAGCTCCACAGGGGACCACTGTGCTTAAATACACTTGTTCTTCTCTGGTCCCCTTCTTGTCAGCGCCGCCGCTTCTGCTGCTCTGACGTTATGCACAAAGTGCTATGTGCAAATTAGTTTCAATGTTTAAACATTGGTAATACTTTAAAGTTTGTCTAAAGAAGTTTCTGCAATTTAGAGGATTTCTTTTAATCTACTTAAGTGGCGTAAAATTTTGTGTGTCCAAATAGAGTAGTTGGTGTGACAGTTTTGATGCTGTGGCTATTTTTCTTTTCTGCATAGCATCTCTAAAAATACACAGACTCAAAGAGACAATCCACAAGTGTAGCTTTTCTCTGTTTTTATATATTTCTACTGATAAAAGTCCAGCTTCTTAAGTTAAGTAAAAAGACTGAGTTTTAGCTGGACTTCATTTTTCATGCATCCTTAACCCTTTTATGACTAAATATATTTAAAAAAAAGAGTATTTTCTCTTTGCACATTTCATTTCTTCAAGGCATTTATTAATTTGATCTTTTTCCCTCTAACCAAACCATAAAATGGGGAATCATTTGGTCAAGCCAGTTTCTAAACAGTAAAAAACAAAAAAAATCTGATTTATATATTTATTTAATCATAAAATTTCAATGGAAATAGTCAATTTCAATTCGATTAACTCACCGATTTTGTAAAGCGTGTCTTTAGAAATCTATTTGAACCATATTATACAAAAAATAAGTTCTAATATAGAATAGGACTTTTTCAATAGCCATGGTTAATGCCTCCTCCTTGTGATGTCCTCTTTGATCTGTGGTGTCCCCCAGGGCTCCATTCTTGACTCTTTACTCTTTAGCTTGTACATGCTGCCACTGGATCATATTATAATCATCCGGTTATAAGCTGGTTCAGTCAAATACCACATCATTTTCACTAAGAAGTAGTGACTCAAAATGTTCTCAACCAAATAGTTGAGCAGGACATGGAAGGGTTACATTTGCAATGTAATAGTAAATCTAAAAGTGCATTATAAAAGCAGTGAACAAAATATTGTAAGTGGAGCAAAAGATTTAATGACAATGTGTAACATGAGTTTGTTGAAAGGGCTAAACCAACAAAGTACCAACTCAGCTGTGGTTCCCTCCGACAATACGGAACATTTTAGCATCTTTCAGGTTTAACTTCGCTCATGTGTTTGAGTCTCATCATGGTGAAGGATGAACTGGAAGTACAAACACTTTTTTAAGGTTTGATGAAATATGTCCTCTTGACTTTGGCTTCAACGCTTCTAATTAACAGGTGGATGTGAAAAGTTTGAATCAAACCCTATAACCCTAAAATTATTGAATTCAACTACATGTGTTCTGGCAAGTCTCCAACTCGTGCCAACAGCATAAACATCAACTACCATTCCTGCTGGACCGTCTTGTATGGAACTGTTGACCCATAGACAGAGTGGACGAATGACCACTTTCCCCCCCTTAGACGGCGGACGGTTTGCCAGAATTTCTTCGGGGCCGACCGAAAGTCTTCTTCCACGGTCTCACCAAACTTCTCCCACGATCAGGTTTTTGCCTCTGTGACTGCCAAAGCCACTTGTCGTCTGTCAGCTGCTTCAGAAGTCCCACAAGCCAGCCATGCTCTGTAGGAGTCTTTCTTCAGCCTAACAGCATCCCTGACCTCTGGTATCCACAAGCAGGTTTGGTTGATTACTGCCACGACCGCAGCTCCCAGCAGCCGCCTCGGCAATGGCAGCACGGAGCATGGTCCACTCAGTTTCCATGTTCCCCGCCACCCCCGGATCGCGGTTGAAGCTCTGCCAGAGGTGGGAGTTGAAGACCATCCCAATAGTGTCCTAGTAGGCCCTCACTATTCTTTTGGGCCTACCAGGTTTGTCCAGCTTCCTCCCCCGCCATCTGATCCAACTTACCAACAGGTAGTGGTCGGTTGACACCTCAGCTCCTGTCTTAGACCTAGTGTCCAAAACATGCGGCCGCAGATCAGCTGATACAACTACAAAGTCGATCATCGATCTGCGACCTAAGTTGTCCTGATGCCAAGTGCACTGGTGGACACCCTTATGTTTGAACGTGTTGTTCGTTATGGACAAACTGTGACTAGCACAGAAGCCCAATAACTGAACACCACCAGGGTTCAGATCAGGCAGGCCGTTCCTCCCAGTCACGCCACTCCAGGTCTCGCTGTCATTGCCCACGTGTGCATTGAAGTCTCCCAGTAGAACAATGGAGTCCCCAGTTGGGGCACTTCCCAGCACCCGTTCCAAGGACTCCAGAAAGGGTGGGTACTCTAAACTGCTGTTTGGCGCATAAGCGCACACAACATTCAGGACCCGTTCCCCAACCCGAAGGCGCAGGGAACCCTTTCATCCACTGGGTTCAACTCCAATACATGGGCAGAGAGCTGGGAAGCTATAAGTAAGCCCACACCAGCCCCCAGCTTCTATTTAAATTTCCATGGGCACTGTAAAATGCATAAAGCCAAAAGAGTTATTGGCGTTAAGTCAATGTACCACTAGTATGTACCATTATACATCATGGCGCCAACCTTCCCCAGGAGAATGATGCCATACACACCTTACCGTCCACAAGATCAGAGAGAAAACATGATTCTTCCTTTGACAGTGGGTAGAGGTCTGCATGGAATGCCCTATACACAACAAACAGTGGGATCTGTAACCTTTCTACCAGAACCAGCAATAACATACTCAGCAATATGATCCATGATCTCTCCCACAACAGTGGCTATCCTTTACTGAAAGAGCTCTGGATGACCATGATCCTTCCAGTGGTTTACCACATGTCCCTAACTAAACCTAAACCTAAACCTGCCGTTTTTGAAATGCAAGACATGACATTTTCACTCAGTCACAGTCACACAGTTCTTTACACTTTTTTCCTGCTTCCAGGATAAATGCTTAGAGAACATAATTTCCACTCGCTATCTCAAACATCCCATCCGCTGTCAGGAGCCACTGTAAAGAGAGAATCCATGTTGTTCACTTCCCCTATTGTAATGTTATGGCTGATGGTTGTAAGTTCTCTATATTTGTGGAAGCAGGTGTTTTCTGTGTAGCAGATGATACCTGCACTCTGGTGAGTTCAGCCGCCTGGGAGTGTGAGTTTTTTTTCTTTGCCCTCTCCTCCCCAGAGTAAGGAGCAGCGTACCATCTGCTGTCAAGCGGACTGACACTGGGCTTCATTATTTATAAGAGCTAGCCTCATATCACAGCAGAACCGCAATGCTGCATTTACTGCACTGTTGGTTTATTTACCAAGACTCTCTGCCTTCACTCCAGCCCTCCCTGTCTTTCACCCTGAAGGCTATATATATATATTTATATATATATATATATATATATATATATATATATATATATATATATATATATAATTTCATGTCTCCCTTCAGAAAAAAGAGGATCTAATAAACAGAAACATCTGCCTTCGAGGAAGAAATCATCACTTAAGGAACTCTGGTTATTAAATTTCACTCGGGTCCCCTCGTCATCTACAGTTAATGTCCTGTTTTAAATGAAACCTTTTTCCATCACGTCATATTTTCATCTTGAATGGCACTAAGGAAGCTAATGGAATGCCCTCAAAGTGTGATCTTTCACTCTAAGGCAGCTCAAGAGTGCTGAATAAAGAAATTAATTAAGAAAGTGTAATAGATTTTACAGAGCACCGTAGTATTCAGCCAACCTGGGAGACTATGACATTTCAAAAATATGATTAGTTCATTTTCTTTACCGGTCAGTTGTTACATTAAATAAAAAAAAAAAAACTCTTTGCAGGGTTTTTCCTCTTAGTTACTCTGAAAATGTCATCACTGACTCTGAATGTTGGATCCAAGTGAGGCACGAGGCAAACGATGTGAACAGTTTGAGCTTGAGTGCCAGCAGAGAAGCTCCTCAGGTGAATAGGAGGAGTACCTGTTGTAGTCGACATACAAATCTTAAAAATGTCAGAATGGTCAGTCTGATTTCATTTTGATGTGTATCTTCACAGCCTAACCGCTCAGGAATTAAATCCAGTTTTAGTTTCTGTTAGATACAATAATAATAACAATGATGATAATAATAGATTTTATTTATGACGCATTTTACATTTTGATCAAATCTCAAAGTGCTACAAGATGTAAGCAGATCAAAGCATCAACAAAAAAAACTTTCTGGGGTTTATCCCCTGGCTGTTGGGGATGACAGTGTAAAGGCCTAGTTACAAAAGATGATACTTGATAATTAGACCATTATAAAAATGATATATTTGACTCTTTCAACACATAATAACTTAGGTGGATGGACTGAAATTTTTATGTGAGTGACAGGATAGACACTGGAGCACAGTGGGGGTACCGTTGGCTAGCATCGGAGATGTGATCCGGCTCAAAGCATCGCATTATATGTAAAGCTAACAACTGGAAGACTTCAAATGCAGCTAGCAGCAGTTAGCAGCTAGCTCAAAGAAGGAGAGAATTACCAAAAATATTGATCTGGGACAATGAGATACAACCCAATTTCTAATTGCTTTTGAACCTGTGGATCTCAACTGTAGACAAAAAAGGCTTGTAGAGGAAGGACTTCTTCTAAACAGGTTACTGTAAAAGGGGGTATGATACAACACGAAGAGAGAGTGTGCAAGAGACACAAGCAGAGATAAAACATTTTTTAAATTTTTTTGCCTTCATTTCTTCCTTTTAACTTTGTCACCGGTCCCTGTGAGCTCTGCAGACTCTCCTCTTTAGCTGGCTGCAGTCTCAATTACTCTGCACTGCTGAGCAAGAAATGAACAATGCTAATCAACGGAGCTGAATTCTCCGCTTCTATCATCTGCTTTTGTTGATTTAGTGCCGGGCTAATAACTTTGGATGTAAACTGTCTTTGTCAGCTGCCCCAAGGACTCAGCAAGGACGTCTTCAAGTAGGGATTATGTGCATTGTTTTTATGTTGCTACAAACATAGCTGCATTTCTGTTATTGCTTCTGTACATCAACCCCCCTAAGACAGAAATATCACAATGTGGAACAAATAATAATATCAACTATCTTATATGCAAGCTTTGTCTTACTCAAATTATTAGATTACATATATTATTAGACAGGGAGGGTGAGGTGCTGTGTGATATAAATTGCAGTCTGGAACTTCCAAATTTTCCATTCTAAACCATTAAGTACGCTCATGAAGCCCAATACCACCACTGAGCAGCAAACTGGAAGCTCACATGATAGCATACTTGCTGTCTGCCATAAGGTTTGAAGTGAACAGAAAGGTGCCCTGTGACATCATGAACAGCAACTACCCTCGTGAGTCGGCTGAGAAAATTAACTTTATAAGGTCAAGGCCTCAGTAAGGATGACAACCAGGTGAATTAACTTCCTTGAGCTGGTTGATGTTTTCAACAAACCAACTATTGCGTTGGTATCTGGGTGAATGGGCTCAGGCAGATGAATCTGTATGTGGAGGACCTGGACGAGGGAGGCATGTGGTTTCAAGGCTCACTGGGTAACTCTCAGTTTTGGCTGCTAAATAAAGATTGAATGCTCAAACAACAGCACTGGTGGATTCCCCATAGATCCACCAGTGGATTCCCCATAGATCCACCACATCCTCATTCCCCCCATTCTAGCTAGCATGAAGGTTGCAGACTCCTTTAGAACTTATGACATCTCAGACACCAAGTTAAGAATAAAATAGAATGTAATAATCACCGAAAGAAGTGTCAATATCTGTGCTGTCAGTTTTAATATTAGAAAATATTTAGCTCCTTCTCGAGCTGTATGATTTGCTCGCTTGTCTCGCTCCACCCAGATCTCCAGAGAGCTGGTCTAGAGGGGAACCACGCAGCAGAAGGTGAAAATGGGATTTCTTCATTGTTAATTATGGATCATAACCAGCGACAAAACTATGGAGAAAACTGGGTATTAATAGAAGCACACTCTGTAAAACCAACAATCACTTTGGATGTGAGATCAAAAAAGCAAACGCTACTTTGAAATTCTAATGCTGATATACGGAGACAGGCTTAGCAAGATGTTTCTGGTTTCTCCCCAGTTGGGTTGCTGGGCTGTAAAGAAAGTGGATGGGTGTGTTGGGGTGTTCTATATTGAAATAAACCAGAGCTAGCATTGCTTCTCGCCTGGATAAATAAGTCAAAAGTCAAATGGAAAGCCAGAGAGACAGTCAACCAGGAGGACGACAAATAGATTTGATGTTCCCCGTTGACTTTTTTCAATCCATCTTTCAACATTCTGTTTTTAAGTGCCTGTCATATTAAATAAAATTGATTTGACCTTGTCCACAAAGAACAGCCTTGTTTGATGAAGTTTTATGAATCTTTGTATCAGAGACATTTTTGATATCCCAACACTCATTTGCGTATGTCGCGGTATTTGCTACATTTTGGTATTTTTATCATGTTGATGGTTTTTTTATACATCTCGGCCTATTCCGTCCTTGATGCATGTTCCCTCGCACAAACTGACACATAGCTATACCAAAGAATGCGGATAAAGTATTCCAAAAAGTGTGTGCTTCCATTGCTCAAGATTAATTTTGTTGGAGGAGCCCACTGGAATGGGACGTATAGTATGTCCACATGAAAACCACAAAGAAAACTTTGAAGCTACACGGTAAGCCTTGTGAGCGACAATTCTCATCACATATGAGATCAGTTGTTGGAAGAAACTACCTGTAACAGTATTTTAATGAGCCGATACGTTGTGTCTTTGTCTTCGGCTTTTAAATTTAAATGGAAACTGTGTTTTCAGGGCCTGAAATTGCAAACTTTTGAAAACGGGTGCTAAAGTTTAATGTTTGTTAATGCCAACACTTCCATCTCAATTTTGCACGCTGGAACTTTTTGAAAACAGTGACATTGAAGCCATACTTGGCTCATGACTGTTACAATTCCAGAATAATTGCCATACTTTCGGGCAGAGGGTGAAACGGGTTCCAGAATGTCTTCCAGAATCTTTTGAAACTGCACCTTTAACATTTCCATGTAAACTGGCTAAACGCTATTCTTGTGAAAACTGTGATAACAACCCCCGCACTGTTGGACTGAAAACATAATGTGCACACAGAAAACGGCAACGTTGGCCCATGTACTTTTCTCAACCATTTTTTCCTTACCATTTTAAAAAGTAATTCTGACATCCTAAATAATCGTTAATATAAACAGCCTCTGTTGGAAGTTTAACAAAACAAAGCGAAAAACTATGGACTTATAGTTCGGTACATAGTTTTCAATGTGGTGTTGATCATAAAGGGTTACACTGCAAACTACTGGCCTGGTATTAACACCAGAGCACTTCTGTTGGTTCTGTGTGTATCAGGACAAACTTAAAAAACATTGTCGAATCATTTTACATCTTATTTGAAACCATTTCCATATTCAGAAAACGGTTGTTTCATATAAATAGCTTCAGTCCGAACAGATTACACGTATTTCTATACTGGTTGTTAACGACGCCTCATGACCTCTGCTGTCTTCGCTGCAATTACAGCAGCTCCCCTTTCTCTCTAATTTACTTAAATTAAATGTTTGTCCTCCCCTTCCATAAAACAATTAACATATTGAGTCATTCCCCCCACCACTCATTAAGGACTAATACCACCAGATACTCAACTCTATATTAAAGACGGGTGAAAGTTTACCGTATAATGAACAGAGCTTGATTAAAATTCATGTTTTAAGGCTGTTTGGTGAGGTCCATGCGTGTCACTACAGCAATGCGTCGCAATAACTCTTGTACAGCTAATTACACTGTTATAAATGGTTTACCTAGGTCCGTTACAGCTTAAGTTAATTTCATTTAAAGATTAAAATATGGAATTGTTGAACCAAAAGAAATTTTTTCAGACAGCAAATAGACAATAATGGATATACTGTAGATTGCTTACAAAAAATGTGATTATGCTGATTAATTATAATGGTCTTTCTATCCTTTGTTTATAAGTCTTATGTTATAAAACTGCAATTCATTCCCTGAGTTCTGAAGAGATGACGCTGAGCTCTTATTACTCACTTCTTGGCTACCACACACTCCAAAATGCAGCCGGAGAGATTAATATGTCTGGACCAGTGAATGCCAAAACACTTTCTGTGAGTTGGTGCTATATAGTCTGTGTGTGCGTGTTTGTGAGCCCCCTAATAAATGGACAGCGAAGGAAACAAATGCATGGATGCACAAATACTGCAACAAGCTTCTCTGCTGTGCTTTGCTGCGATGAGTTTTACATAATTTAGAGGTCTAAACCAAGGACAAACTGCTAACTAGCATGAGCTGAATGTTTTCCTTTTTAACTTTTGGATTCCAAAAAGATTTTGGGTTCAAATCAACATACTTCTGGTACTCCAGTGTCTTTGTATTAATACACAGACAGACAACTGAAACTGAATTCATGTCAGCTAATGATTTTAAGTAAAGGCTGCTTATATTCACTTAATTATGCCCATTGCATCAAATGATTGTTATATGTTAATACAACTTAAACCTGCTCCTGTTCTGCTCAACTATTTAGTCAAACACATTTTGAGTCAGTATTTCTTGACCCAGTGGACCCAATGTTTATTCCAAATAGTAAGGGCCCAAGGATGGAGCCCGGTGGGACACCTCCGTTCAAAGCTGCCACCGAGGGGGAGGCATTAAACATGACTATTGAGAAAGTTCTAATTGATATGTCAGAATTTTTGGGCATTTTAAAGAATGTGATGATTTACTAAACATAATTATAGTATTTGATACAATAAAAGAAAAGTTTAATAAGGATCAAATATTTTTCTAAAAACACGCTTTGCCAACCAGTTCTAACTCCATTTTACTCAGTTAATCTAAGTAAAATTTACTATTTTCCATGAAATACAAAATTGTATCCTGAAACTGAATTTGATAAATTTCCCCAAGAAAGAAAATATGCAGAAAAACATTTTTCTTATTTTTCTTTATTGGTGAGGACATTAAGGGGTTTTAACTTGATCAGATTTTTACACAAAGTGAAACAAAAGTGGTTATTAAAGGTTATGGGTTTCCATACTAGTTAAAGTCTATAACTCTGGGATAAGAAGTTAGCAGTCTTTGTGTGTGTGTGTGTGTTTATGTTTATGTATTAGTGTCTTAAACACCCTCCTGATGTCTTTTATGTTTGTGACTCATACACAATTATTTCAAGTAAAATTTTACATTAAACAAAGACAAACTGAGTAAGCACACAATACATAAATCACCAGTGTGAGAAAAAAGGTATTGGTCTCCTGAATAATATCATAGAAGCTAGTTGTTCATTTAGCAGCAAAATTTGATAATTGCAGAACAGTTTGATATTGCTGTGGTGAAAATTTAGCCCAGAAATGTTTTAATTCAGGTGAAAATTAACTGCTTACCTCGGGTCCCACCCCAGCATCTCAATGAGGTTCCGACCCAGACTTTAACTAGACCACTCCAGAACTTTAATTCCAATTCTTATGAACCATTCAGTGGTCCCCTTACTCTGCTTGGGATAATGTCTTCGAGTGCGAGACCAAGTTGCACGAGAACTTCAACTCACAGACTGATGACCCAACAATCTCCTTCAGAATACAAATCATCAGATCCTTCCCACAATATCACGCTGAGATTCAGAATCCCAGAGCCTTAGAGAAATGTTCTTAACTCTAGCCAGACTGATCACCTTCCTCATTTCTCCTGTAATATCTGTTGATTTTGGCATCATCTGCCACTGCAGAGACCAGCTAGCCAACCCCCCCTTCTGAATATGGTCTTTATAAGTGATGATTTTATTGAACATTGAATTTATGTTATATTTTATTTAAAGATCTGATACAATGTAGGACTGGGTACCCACAGCACCAGAGGAAATCCCATGTGGGTCCATTACGTTTTTGCAGCAATGTGTACACCACTAAAAAGTGACATCATATAAAGTCAGTTTAAAGCCTTTCAGTGTGACAAACCGGATTTAGTAGATCGGAAACGGATTCTACTCAGGTTGTTATCCACCCCCACAATTTGAAAGACATGAGATATAACAACTGTTAATGATGCTCAGCTGCTATCAGCATAGCCCAGGTGAACGCTGTCACTATCAGAGATCCGGATTAGCTTGAAGGTGCTGGTGTTCAGAGAGAAGTTCAACAACACTGTTTGCTTACAAGTACACTTCAAAACCACTGGAAGGAGAGAGAAAGGAGGGGTGAGGATGAGGAGGGAGGAAGGGGGAGCAGATGGGGGTGGGAGTTTTTTGTGAGGGACATGGCAAGGACATCTCCTCGGAGCCATATGGTGTTTGAGAAGGTTTTATGTGGTTGTGTTTGTCTGTCTGTTGTGTTTAAGATTTTACTGGATCGCCTCAGGGCAGTTGTCTGTGATAAGCTATCTCTCTCTCTACCGCCCTTCTCTCTTGTTTTACTCCCCCAACTTTCTCTCTCTGTCTGTTTTTCTGCCTCTTTCTCTCTGATGCCATCCCTGAAATCTGCTGGTGGCTGTCAGTATGACTGATGGCCTGTGTTGATGTGCGGTGGTCGTCTAGCTGTTATTAATAACTTCACACCTGAACCTGGCTGGGCTCCTGGAATTTATCTTCTTGCTGTTTCTTTGACCTTGTGTGACCGCATGTCCGTGGATGGACAAGTTCTTCATCGTCGTCGTGTGTGTTTTTATAATTGATGACTGATTTACATACACACTGGGATTAAGTTTGTCTGGGTAATCCAAAGTTTGGAAACAGTTTTGACTTGGAAAAATCTTAATGTAGGCCCATAGTGTCATTTATTACAATTAGATTTAATGTTTTCATAAAATCCTGTTTTACATCCAGAGCAAAACAAAACAGCCTCAGGATATTTGCTATACTCTGGCTGTTCTCACTAGAAAAATGGTTGTACAGCTTTTCTGTGCAAGAATAAGATTATTACGGCCATATTTACTTCTATAGGAACAGAATTGACAACTACAGAGTGACAAACTCTTCATTTGGAGAAGGATCAGGTCTTCGGCTATAGTTGAAACATATCCCAGACTTTCACCCATGAGCTGGCAGTTTATGTTTGACACTATGCTTAAAGGAGCAGCCGACAACCCTGTACAGAACCCAATGAGCAAATTTGTGGTTCAACGTCTTGCTTCAACAGTCTACATTTCAAGGGATCATACCGCCAATTATATGGTATTGATTTATTTAATTGGAATAATTTTAGTGCATCAACTGAACCGAACTGCACAGTATGTCCTTTCTGGTCATCAATGGCCATTTAAGTTTTGTTGCAGTGAATTCTGCTGCCTCATTGGGTTCTTCCTTTATTTAATGTGATAGATTACAGCAATTCTGGTGTTCTGATTTGTCTTTATTTTTTACTCATACAAACCAATAATCTACACACTGAGTTTATCAACATTCAGTCTCCCTCTAATCTCCGTTCAACACAAAATACCTGTACCCATCATACGCTCTCTTCCCAGTACCATTGCTTAAGCCATTTTTATGATCTCTCTCTCCTGCAACTGATGTAACTAATCATCACAAACCCCACTGCCATCGTGTTGTGTTCACTTTATCATCATCCTACCATACACAGCTGTAGTTTAGTAAGCATTTCCTATGTATCACCAAGACACTGAAAAATACTAAATGGAACAATTAAAATCAAAATCATGCTACATTTTAAAGCACAAACCAGCTCATGTACTTAAATATATGTTAAAGTGACCAGTACTGATGGTCAGTCCGATGTGCTGGTATCAGTTCAGGAAGAACTCCTCAACACAGGGCTATTGTGAGGCTCCAATAATCAGTGTTTTTAGGCATGACGATGTATTTGCACTACCATATGGCCCCAACTTCCATACAAATTACAAAAATAACTGGAATAATTTATTTTACAGCCAATCAAAATGGATTTTGGATATAGAAAGCAGGAAGTGTGGAAGGCCTGGGCTCTTCTGCAGTACTGCAGACATTAGGATGCCTGGGCTAGTAAAACACTTATTCATGATGGCTTTGGTTAAATGCATTTCCAAAATGATGAGTCACAGTTTATTTTGACCAGGGGTTAAAGGGCCACAACAGTGTTCCGGTACCTTCACTTCATATGTAAATAAATGAATCGAAATTAGCAGTTTCACATTTTATAATAATGTTTAACCAGTTCCATTTTGGGTTCAATTTAATTTTACACTGTCTAATAGTGGACGAATGGCACCACTATTGTGTTTTATTACTTTCAGGGTGGTGATTAAGAGCTCAGGTTATAATATTAATTAATTCAATGACATTGTCTCTGCACCCAGTCCTGCTCTTGGTTCCCTCACCCACCAAATCCCACTTTAACCCCTTGATTACCACCACATCCTGCTCTAACTTGGTGCTTCCAATTGTTGTGGTGCTCTGGATCAAGAAAATCTTGCTCGGGTCAAAGCTGAAATCCTGAAGAAGGTTTTCAATTGAAATAGTGTGGTTGCTGCCGGTGCTGCAGAGCCCAGGATGTTTAAGCTCCATCCTGGCTTACATGATGACGGTGTGGGAGTTGTGGCATGTGCTGCTAAACATATCTTTGTACTTACATAATCCCTGTCCTATCACGGGCCAGTGGAAAATGATGATATTAATCTGCTCTAAGAAGCTTTTCTTAAATTGGATGCTTCTGCCGGACTTATAGGCACTACATGAGAGTTAGCAAGTGGAAGTTTTCTTTCTTCAATGTTGTTGTTAGATGTTAAATAAGATTTTGAATTAGATCTGCAGATTGTAACAACATCCAAAAACTGATTGCAAGCGTTTCAGTAAAGTCAAACATTATTGATAAAGAACATTTAAAAGCAACTATAGTGTTGACCAAAGTGCAAACGGTATGACAAGAACGCACAATGCATCATGACAAAAATATCAGATGGGATAATAAAAGGTACAATTAGAAAGCAACTATAAATAATACAATTATTAAATCTGTGGTGAGTAAAGCTCTCAACACGAATGGAAGGCCAAAGAGAAAATATCTGTCTTCATTGAAGATTTAACACAATCCAGATTGGGGGCAGGTCTTACTGGAAAAGGCAGGCTGTTCCACAGATTGGGCCCCTCGCAAAAGTGGCATGTAGGGCCACCCTTGGTTGTCCATCCATCCATACATTGCCAGGAAATAGTAAATGCAGAAGTAGAAACAACTAGATAGAATTGTGTGAAGATCCACATGTGCTTCATAGGGCCATAAAGGTTCACCTCACATCATTTCTTTGCTTCTTTTGAACTGCAGCGATATTCAAGTCAGTTGGCTCACATTCAGAGGATATGTTACTTATATCTGTCCAGATGTTGTAAACACCAACAAAAAAAAATCAAAGAAAATTGGAAAAACCTTATGCATTTAAATTATATTTTGTACTCCATTGGATTAATCTGACAGCTTGTGTTATTATCCTTCTTGTCCAGTGAAAACTTTGCATCTCACTTCTGAACTGTTTAAAGTAGTTAGATTACCTCCATTTTTAATATGTACTGAAGCAGTAGTACCAGTTCAGATGAACCCATAAAAGTGAAACAGTGTAGGGAACATGAGTGCTTTTACTCTTGATACTTTAAGACTATTTTGCTGATAATATTTTTTTGAATGCAGGTATTTGACTTTTAGTGGAGTATTTTGTATATTTTGTGTGGTATTAGTACTTTTACTTAAGTAAATAGTCCAGGTATGTTATTAATGTTGAAGCCAAAACATGCTAGGCTTGTTGTCTATAGGTCCAAATGACCACGCTGTGAGAATAAAGACATTTTAGCTGTTGTAAAGGTGCCTTGGAGTTTCTTTTTGATCTTTGTCTAGATCACTTGTGCTGCTGCTACATTTGGGATTTTTTTACACATGAGATTAAGCGGAATCTCAGCTGAACCAAACTTTATTTCAGATACCTGAATATAAGGGAACTCTGTTGTTTTAGAAGCCAAATTGCTTGTGGGGTTTAAATCAAAGCATTCAGGAACAGCAAGGAACAAAGTCTTTGTTGAGATGAGGGAGGCCAGCAGTTTTTTCACTGTGCCCTTGGAATAATTATGGAGGGACTGCCACTTATGTGAAGGTTCATTATCCTCTACTTGCAGATAATGAGTCTCACTATAGATCTATGGAGTCCCAGAGGTTTAGAAACATCTGCCACAGCGACCCAAATAAGACTGATGTGTTTCAATCTTCTGCTTTCTCATCTCCCCTGGAATTTCTTTTGATTTAGGCAATCTGGTGAGACCCACTATATGTGAATTCAGTATCTTCAATCACTTATCTACCAGGGATCGATTGCAGATGTCACTGTCATCAAACACATCAAAACATGCGCAAACCAGAAGCCGTAGCTGACAGCTGAGTCTTCTACCATTCTATGCATGCCAGCCGTCTGTGGTTGACATGTAGTACATCAATCCCCCTGACAAACCACACGCCTTCCTTGAAGACCCCTGCATGCCGTCGAGAGAAGGCACTCCGTCTGGATTCTGCTGATGTTAGGAGTTCTCTGTCCAGAGTTAATGTTTGTAAAGCTGTTGGACCAGACGACATCTCAGATCGTGGGAATTTTTAACATCTCTAAGAGAGACTGTGGTCCCCAAAAACCTCTAAAGGACTCCCATCATCCCTGTGCCTAGGGTCGTCAACCGTCACATTCGTCAGCAACTACCGCCCAGTAACACTGACTCCCATGATGATGAAGTGCTTTGAGCAGCTGGTCAGGAGGCAGATTCAGTCTGCTTCACTGAACCCGCTCCAGTTTGCAGACCACCCTAACCACTCCACTGATGATGCCATCTCCTACACCCTTCCCTCATCCCTGTCACACATGGACTGCGTGGGTATGTGTCAGAATGCCGTTTATTCTACCTGGGTTGAATCCAAAGTAATTGGACCACTCTTTTGGCTTGAATACGTTTCACATCTCGTCCTCCGTTGTTCACGCTGCTCATCCCTGACCATATTCTGTACTCTGGGAATAACATTTGAAAGTGAGAATTTTCGGTGATTATGATTAACATTTACACCATAGAGGAATGTAATATAAAGTAATCTGAGTATTAAGGATTTTGCTTTTGGTCATTTCCACCAGTGGATCATAACTATCAGTCTGTCCGGTCTAAATAGTACTCAAAGTGCCTCCACTCTCTATTAAAGCCTACAGTGGAGTCTTTTTCCACCATATTAAACCATTGACACGTTTGATTAAGATCCATTAATTTGCCAAACTGCATCTCCCACTTAAACCATCAGAGGCTTTTTAAATCACAGCCAATTACACAGCCACCACAGCACTCGGGCCACATTAGAGAACAAATCACTCAGACGGAGAGAGGGCCTTTCACGTTACGGCAAAGCAGGCAGAGGAAGGAAGACTGATCATAGAAAAACGTTCCAAACCTTCCTCAAATAAACAATCTTGAACACACGATTGCCGACATTGTGCATCATTGAACAACCCAAGATTTGCAGTACAAGTTCACATCATTATTTATGTAGGCAGAGGTGTTCTTCCGTGACTAATAATAATAATAAACTAATACGAAACTCAGAACATAGCTTGAAACAGCCATTCCAACAGGAAACCTGGACTAAGCTATCTAACCACTCTACATTTGATTGATTTGATCATGTGACTCTTCACGCCAGAGGGGGAAACCTACTAAAACTTAGTTCAAGTTCAAATAGCTTTATTGTAATTATATTGAGGAGTCAGAGAACCATGTAACAAAATTCAGGGAAAACTCCCTCCCAGAATACACTAACAAAATTTGCTTTGGCAGCAGAAAGCTGCAATACTGTGTTGTAACAGTTGGCCATTTTTAAACAATAAAATAATTTAAGGTTCACACGTTATATTATTACACAATAAAATAGTTCATATTAGTAGTCCTTTAGTGTGTGTGTGAGTGAATGGGCGGTTGGGGGGCGGGGGGCTCTCTAGTTGGGGGTGGGCCTCGAGTCATATTCATTAGATTATCAGCTCGGGGTAAGAAGCTGTTTTCATTCTTGTAGTGCTTGACTGAATCTACCTGTTTATCTGCCAGAGGGGAGGAATTTACCAGGACTCCGATAGGAGACTCCGATAGGAGTCCTGGTAAATGGTGTACTACGCTGTCCTGAGTCTTTTTTAGAGCCCTCTGGTCCTTCTTGGTGCAGCTTGCAATCCACGCTGTGGTGGAGTATGTGATGATACTCTCCACAGTGTACCTGAAGAAGTAAAATGTTCAAGGTTTAAGGTTGTAAGATTCTTTATATTCATTCCAAACATTTTTATAAATTAACAGGAACAACATTTTGGGACTCAGCATAATAAATACAAAAAAAAGAATAATAATTTCAATCTCAGACCAACTGGGAAAAGTGTCCAACACTGTTTATCATGGAAAGAGCTCAACTTCAATTTGGAGGTTCTGGCTCTGACTACCTGTTTCCTCAGTGCAAACGGACACACATTCTATTTGCTGGGTGGGTGGGGTCCCTCATGATGCAGGAGGTCCTGCTCCTGCTGGTGTGAATATCACGGACTGTAGGAAGGCTGCTGATGTGATCTGAGATTTGGATCCGGAACTGGATTTCAATACCCAAAGCAGTCAAAACTGCTGGAATGAATGACTGTTCCACCCGATTTTTCAAATGACTGAAACACAGAATGTACCACGTAAACTGCACCTGTTTAAGTCATTTTCATACAGACAAGAAACACGTATTTGTGAATTCATTTCACCATTTGGGCCAAGCATACACCATTTGCTGAGTGTAAATTACCCGAGCTCCATCTTTCTTTCATGATCTAACCAAATTTAAACATTTTTGTTTGACCTGGCCAAAATAAATTGGTGTAATTAAGTTTAGTCAACTTGAACCGGAATTTTGTTTGCTCTAGCTTTTCATGTTTGAATACTCAATGTTGGAATAATCAACTTTTCATTAATGAGATGCAGGTCAAAGTTCTCCATGGCAAATAATTTATATGCATCAAATGCTAAAGACAGAAGGATCATAAAAACAGGAATAAATGAAATTGTTGTTATTACAACAGGCTAAAATGAGGTTAAAATAAAATGTAGAATCATTACTAAAATCTTTAAAAAACAATAGCGTGCATGAATTCAAGACAACATCTTAATATTCCTGCAGCAGCGCAAAGCAAGGCCCCAATCTGTTCCATATCAAAGATGAGAAAACCATTCACTAAGGGCTCATTCCTGATACCTATTAGTAGTTTGTTCCATAGATTCGGATCATGACTGTCAAAAACGGCATCCTTGGATTTGTGTTACTTCCTAATGAACAAGTTTCTACTTTGTTTGCCTCTCAGAGTGTCTAATCTACGAAATATCTAACAAAGATGGGCAGAAACGAGAATATGGCAGGCGTATGAGAACAGAGTATTTGCGAGCTACTGAGAGAATTTGTCTGAGTTTTTGTTGGATTTAGAGGCTGGCAATGAACTCATAAAATGACAAAACTATGAATTCTTTCCAAATTTTTGTATGTTTGGAAAAATGAACAAAAACTTTACACATCTTGTGAGCACATACCTCCATCATGTGAGTTATTTAATCCAACTATGTGAACACCGTGACCGTGACTGTTCAGCTACTTTGTTTGACTGGATATGACTGATCACAGCGTCACACCAAAATGCCCATGGGTGCTAGACACTTAAAAACAGATTTCTTTTTTGTGCACAGAACCTTCAGTCTGCTCCATTTGCACCATCTCTCGGAAGAAGTTTATTTGTGTAGCAATGTTCAGATGCAGAGCAATTCCCAGCGCATTGCTGGCATTGACATTAAAATAAAAGTTGAAAACAATGTCATGTATTATGATGAAATTAAATAATATTCCTTTCACCCAATATTTCCACAATACAACTGACCAAACCTCATAGCCTCTCTGTGGGTGCTTTATAGGTGCAAGCGGGTACATTTACCATGTAAATACTACTTAATACTCTATCAATCCTTTATCTCTGAATAGGCTTGAATAGGATCTTTTCCTCTAATGGTGTTGATGTCCGAAGTTCACAATTAAAGGTGTGTTAAAGCCTTCTCCTCTCTAAAGTCTCTTCTCCATTTCTTCCTCTCTGTAGTCATACTTTGTGTGTGTTTCAGTGTGTGTCGAGTGTTTCCGGGTGCATGTGGAGATGAAGAGCAGCTTAAGAGTGCGACTGTGTAGACTAGCGGAAAACTCTGCGGGGATGCATAGCTACTACAATCAACCAAACAGAGACGACATTAACCCCCCACGGGGACCGAAGCCTTGTGTCTGTGCTCCTCTGTGAGTGTGTTTTGTGATCAAGTTAAACCGCTCCTCCATTACTTTTTGCATCATTAGCTCAAAAGAGGGGGGCTGTGTTATTCTTTGGGTTGATGTGTGTGTGCATTTGTGTGTGTGCCTGGATAGGTTGATGTATTTGGTGTTTTGAGACAAATGCTCTTTTAATCAAACTGATTCTTTCTTTAATTATGTGAGACTTAATGATGCATAGGGTTTTGTTGCCTTCATTAAAAGCAAACACTTCCAACTCTCCCTGCCTCTTTCTCCAAATATCAACTACTCAAACTTTTTGCTACTCATTTAATAAATCGGTGAAAGAGAATGGATGCTGCAGAAAGCTTGACTTATCCAGCATAGGTTCATACATTCTTACACCTTTATAACATAGGATATATTTTGTAATATACCTCTATAATATCTCTACTGTGGTGTTACAAGGATTCAAATCCTTAAAATTTTTTGAAATAAAAACGATAGACGGCAAAAAGGAACTGAACACAGGGTATGAGTTGAGTGCAGTTACAAAAGAAATTTAAAAAAATAAATAAAGAAGAAAATACAAATAGACAGATAAAAATAGTTTTTTTAGAAATACACAAAAGAATAAATAAAAACAAACAAAAGTAATTAAAGCAGCAAAGTTTGCCAGGTTCACCTGTAAGAACGCCAACCAGACATCAATATTCACCAACCCACCCCATCTATACCATTCATCAAAAGTTCATGCTTTTCATCATTTTTATTCTTTGTATTAGTCAGATAACACCCACCAAATTTGAAGTAATTTGGCTTGATTCTCTAGGATGAGTACGTCAAAGTGCTCCACCTAGAAGTGGCAGAAACGCCCCAATATTGCAGATTTAAGTCCAAACGACTGACTCCCTGAGAATTTCTTCAAAATTCTATATGGTTTTCATACTTCTACATAAAACGATGTCTGACGACTTGTTCTTTTAATTTTTCCAGGGGGCTCTGTGGAGCTAGATTGTCATACCCTTCGCTGGGACTACTAATAAACATAAACCTTACAATCTTTTGCTGATTGTAACGAATGCTAGGAAAGTGAAAAAGAAATTGTGATATTTGGGGATTTTTTGTATATCTTCCCATGTATGTTGAAGAATATGGTTGATCAGTTTGCCGACTTTATCTCCACTAACTAGAATGTGAAAGTCAGCAATGGGTCAACAAAATATTTTATTTGTTTAATTGATATTTTAATTGTCTGACATTTGACCAAATCTCAGATAAATCAACAAATGTGTTCTATTTTCAGTTTAAATGTGTAAATTATTGGGAAATAGAAAAACCTAGCTACATATATTGAGAGGGACTAAAAATAGATGTGCTGTCAAATGACTCATCAAAATGATGCAGCTTAAACTGAAATATTCTGAGTAAATCTTAATTTCCCATCAAGCAAACCCAACTGGGTGTGGCACTTGGCCTTTTACGTTTTGGAAAAAAGCATATGTTTTATTGTCTTTCACGTTTAAAGTCTGTAACACGAGGTTGGGTTAACGTCAGTATGACATCATCAGCGTATATTCTGGCCCATTTGTCACTTCTCTGGAGTCGGACCAGATGTGGGCCATGTCTTGTCCCATGATTTTTCAACATAAACATTAAAACATTTTTAACATGTTATATTAGAGAGCTGCTATTTTAAGATAAATAAACAAGCCACTTACAATGAAAATAAATGCACGCCTGATTTTATCCTCACCCATTCAGATGAGGTTTAACTGCTTTCATTCCTTTTCTTGTCCTTGTCTCTCTCTCCCTTTCTTTCTCCTCCTCTGGTGTGACCTGTTTGTTAACAAGCAACCATTTCTCATTAAATGGCACTAATCTAAATTTTAATGTAGCAGTCGGAGGGAATTAACAGTCAGTAACGCACATTGGCACACATATCCACAGAGCCACTCCAATACAAACTCTGAGATGGAAAATGTCTCATTAGTCTCGTAGTTATTGTTGTGGTAACCATCAGCTGCGTTACCGGGGACACAGTCTGGTATCATTAAGTTCTGAAGTTGCTGTAGGCCAACCTTGTAGTCATTAAGCCAGCAGAGTTTTCCCATCCTGAATTTTTGACTTGTGTTTGTTTTTTCAGTTCCTTCTCTGTGTTCAGTTCAGGTGGAGGTAATTGCCAACATCAGAGGTGTAAGTGGATCCAGTGCCTTATCAGAGAAGTCATTCAGGGCAGTGGCTCCCTTTTAGTCTTTGTTCCGACCCTTTATTGTCACTGTACCCGTCTCAGCAGTGCCTTGCAGAAACTCCCTGGTGCTGCTTTCATAAACAGCCAGTGAAGTACCTTAATAATATTCACTCCATGCATCAATATGTAGTGTTGAAGAATCTGTGGATACATCTTCAGTTTCCTTTTGTTCCTTCTGTTTCTTTCTGATCAGGTTGTTTGAACAAAGACACACTTTAGCTTAGGCAGAAAAGTTGAGTTCATGAAGTAAGCATTTCTTTTTTCAACATCATACAATTATTCTATTAGAAAGTCTCTTGGTGCTCAGAGTGCTTCCTTGAAGTTTTGACACTGGCGGTGGTGGATGATGACTCTGCTAAGACTGATGAATGACAAAGTTGACAGCAACGAGGCTAACTATGAAGGTGTGCCACTTTTCTATTGTTTCGATGTGACCAGCTGAAGAAAATAGCTGATATTGATTCAGGACATGATGATTCGAGCATGTCTGAAAGTTGTGAGTGATAAGGGTGGTATGAAGAGTAAACTATAGTTTGAGTAAGCATAGGAATAGAACTGTTGCTAGAGCTTAATTTCTCTTTGATTCAGAACTAATTCGCAATTCTTTTGTATAAATGTTAATGTGTGTCCTGATGCCGACAAGTGTCCGACAGGAACGTGACAGATGCATGGTTATTTGGTGGGAGCGTGGTTATTTGGTGGGAGCTTGACTGTTTTTTTTGTATAGCAATGCATCGGCGAAAGCCATTGCTTTTGTAAGGGGCTTTGACTTGTAGCCGGTGCTGCGCTATTTAGCAAGTTGCAAACTAATTTTTCCTGTGAGTCTCAAACATTCAGTGGTCTGTATATTCATATTTGCTTTCCAAATTGTTATGTAGCCCAAGCTAGCAGCTGGACACTTTTGGAGACTCATGGTCAACTCAGGTGTCAATGCATTTTAAAACCAAGTCCAAAACGGGACATGTACTGCATGTGATAAAAGGTAAAGGGTATTATTACTCCGAAAAAAATGAAAGCATATTTATAGTTCATCTATTCAGACAGATGTCTCTTCTTCTCCCGTAGCTGAAACGGTGCAAAAGTATTGCTTTGATTGTTTAAAAAGTTAGTCACTGGTTGAGAGTATCAGCCTGTCAACACAAGCTTTTTCAACAAAAATTGTGAAAGAAAAACTGCCTGTTGATTAGACAACAGATTAGCGTGCTTTGAGAGTTCAGACGAGGAGGCAAAGATCGGTCCTCTCTCCTTTATTTTACACAATAATCTTTTTTTGGCTTTCGTTGAATTATTCTCCACTGAATATTTTTCACAAAGTGATTCTACTCGGCTTATATGAGTAATCTGCGGTAAAGGAACGGATTAGCTTTGAATGATACGGCTACAGTTATGTAAAAATACAAAATAATTGTTGACACTGAACCAAAAGCAAAAAAAAAAATGGGTGCATTCACACAGTTTATCTGGAGCTTCAATTTGAAGCCTCACAGTCTTGCTGCTGAGGACAGTCCTTCATATCACTCTTATATAATCGGAAAACTGTTACTCATATTTTGTATTTTGTGTAGAATAACATAAATGCTGCTACTCCCAAACTGCTCTCACAGAAAACTATTTAACATTTATTGAAATCACTTAAACACCCGCCCACTGGTCAAAGGTAGCTCTGACTGACGCTTGGATGCCGACTCCCTCCTAAACTTTCGCTCAAGGCAACTTTGCATTCTGGTTGGTTGACAGACAGGAGGCTCGTGCGGCAGCAGCTGTTGCTGATGTTTGACAGTGTAACATTTAAAGAGCACAATCACACACACCTTATAGAGAAAGACCTCCCACAGTACAGTAAAATATTCTCTTGTAGAGGGAAGGGATGGTGGGAAACAGGGGGAGTTGGGAGAGGAGGGAAATTGAGGAAGGAAACCAAGAGAGAATTTAGGGGAGAGATTGAAGTAAAATAATAAAGAAATTATGTACATAGTCAACTTATCCACAATAAGAAACTAGGCCAACACTCTCGTCATCCATAGCAAGGGTGTATCCCCTAAAGCCCCAAATCCCCTGCATTGTACAAGCAAACCCCCTGATTTAAATCCTAAAATTAAATGTGACGCTACCTTCGAAAAATGAAAAAGCTCCCCCTATTGGACTTTTTAGTTTAAAGTAGAATAGATTTCCTATTTTTTGAATCATAAGCGCCAATTTTGGACTTAGAAATTATCGCCCAAAAGTTTTGGAGGTAGAGTTCTCTCTAGTGTCAGAAATATACCACAGAAATATCCCCAAATCAATCCAGTTTTTCCTCACACAAGGGTCTATGGGGGGCATGAAATTTAAAATGATCCATGGAATAGTTTTTGAGTTCTTTCCAGGAAAGTTTTTATTTTTGAGAAAAAATGTTCCCCTGTTGAGTAGAATATGAACTACTAGACTAAAGTATTAAATATGCAAGATAGATCTCCACAAGTTGATTCATATGCACCAGCTTTGGAGTAAATCAGACCAACGGTAAAGAAAGAATGGTAGAAAAGATGTCTCTAAAAAGACGTACAGTACATCACTGTGTCACTAGGACCGGAATTTTTTTTTTAACATCAAACTTGTTACTACTAAAACGTATATGCTAAATTTCAAAAGTTTACAATCATCAGATAATTCATGGCATTTCTTTCTCAGTTAAACATCATTGTGGTCACGATTGTTCCTATGTAAGGGCACTGAAGTTTTAAGTCGGGTCCCAGAAGCAGACTCAGAAACTGGATGAAAGTTTGGGAGCGGATTGATTGAGGGAGTGAAGATGAAGTGAATAGCAGTGGAGGAGTCTGAGGTTTGTAGGGCTCCATGAGGGAGACGAAGACGAATGTTCCTGACTGCTGAAGAAATGTGTGAAGCTGAGAGAGCTAGAGGAGAGAGGTGGGAGATACCCTGCTGTTTGGTGCTTAGATGTGGAACAGGAGTGACTCCTATCCCGGAGCCTGGTGTCTGACGCTACACCCACAACCACACAGACACAAACACAGAGAGGCTCTCAGCTGTGTCGCTGCTGTGTTTCAACCACAAACTTTTATTTGTTGTTCAATATCCAAACTTCCCCTCTCACAGTAAATGTGATTGGGTTTGTTGCATACAGTTTACAGCAGTAGTATAGTACTGAATAAGTGCTAAAATAGTACTGAATATGTTGTTTGTTTGTTTTTATGTATAATTATTCTTGCATGTCAGATATTTTTCAAATGAAAGTTTTCTTTCATTTATATTCCTTTCCCTAATATAATGTTGGTAGCCTCTAGGCAGAAGCAAATAAAGTTTTTAGCTTTGATATAAAATAACAGGTTGTAGATTTTTGGAACTTATCAGGAGGAGAGTTCAAGACCCCGGACAATCGCAGTTGCAGGGACAGAGGATGAGAGGTTTGGTAATTTAATAAAAATACTACAATCCAAAAACCAACACACAAAGTTGATAAACAAGCGGGGGTCAAAACCACGATCAGTGCAATAAAGCAAACATTCCAAATCCAGAAGACAGAATCAAAATGACAGAAAAGCCTTCCTAGATAGCCAGTCATTGCAGGTAAACGCTGTATCAGAAAGCTTTCTGTTTAAGTTGTATCTGCCCAGGACCAGCGCCGTGACGTAATACTCTGGCTGAGTTTCTTCAGTGCATGCGCAGCGCATTTTAAATATGGCGACTTCAAAACAGAACCGGTCTACATCGGAGAGTCATTTACTAATTGTAACTTTGAAAAAAGTTTAACATAGATGGACGGTTAGATGGACGAAAAATCACTTCGGCGCATGCCCTCTTTGTCGTATTCTTCTTCTGGGCGCTTGTTGGCGGTTGGCAACCAACTCATTGAAGCATTAGCATTATCACCACCTTATGAACGTGAATGTGGATCGTCTGGCCACGTCAGAAAGCGTTTCCGATTAAATGAGGTGATGCATGTAAAAGATCACAGGTCATGTAAACAGGCGGCCGACATTACAATTTGGAAAGGTTTAACTCGGATAGGAGAAAGTGTCCCATGTAAACCCACCTAATGAGACACAGCTGGAGAGGGGGACACAGGTGAAGGTGATTGAGAATCACACATGAGGAGAATAGAAGGAAGACATTAGACACACACAAGAAGGAGAAAGGAGAATATGTGAAAATACAAAAAGTCTACACTAGGATATAAGAAATAAACAACAAAAACTAAACAGAAGGAAGAGATGGGCAAAACAGACCACAAAGAAGTAATACAGGAAGTATAAAGTTAACAGAACCACAGGGATAAACACGTTCACAATGATGAAAATAAACATTCAAAATCAAAACCAGAGAACCAAAACACATTAAACGTTCCCTCTGAGACAAGGATGACCCCACCTATCTGACACTTAACCTCTAAACAGGGACAGATGCCTGTGCGTGGAAAGATTACCACTTAAAACAGTCACACAGAGGCAATTAACCCTGGATTCTCAATCATCTGATTCCTCTCCACTATAATCTCTATTTATTCTCGTTTAAACGCACAGTTTATTCACATCATTACACACTACCACCTTCTTAGTCACGGAAATACTGTACGTTCACCTGCATGTACCCATCAGTATTCATTGTCTTTACACGATCTGCAATGTCACAACATCTCAACACAAAAACAAAACGAACAACAACAAATAAAACACACTCAAATTCCCTGCATGTGAAGACAGCTCTCAGCAACTTTTCAAAATCATTGATGCCACTCATGAACACATTCATGTTATTCATGAGTTTGTGTTGTTTCTCAGTCGTCCTGATCATGATGACCTTTGACACTTGAATCCAAAGCAACTTTCTTTTTAGGTTGAGGATATTTCACCTTTCATCACAGAGGCTTCCTCACCTCTCATTGACTGATGATAGGTCAAGTTTAAGTTCAGTTAAAGTAGAGGGTTCTTTCTGCCAGTACAGTCACAAATCACCTGCTAGTACAAATCACCAACAATTCCCTTTTTTACAGTATGTAATATTCATCCTATAATGTTGCAAGAATATGATGATGTAATTTTCGTACATTCACTGTTTTATATTTTACCTTTCTAAGTCAAAACCACAAAGGTAAGTTTTTTGAAAGAGATTTGAAAAATTTCCAAAGCGGAAATTTCCCCTTTTTATAGTTTTTGGAGTCAAATCATGCACTGTAAAAAGAAAATTGTTGATGAACTTAAAGAAATTCTTTCAACTAGTTAACCTAAATTAAACAAAAAATATTTTTGAGTCTAACATATTATGTGTCACTCAATTTAATTGAGTGCTACCAGTTGAAGTGTTTTAATGAGTAAATCAAACAATTCTCTTTTTACCATGCATATTTTACACGCTGACTTTTTTTTTTTTTTTGTAGAAAGCAGATCTAATTTTGCCAGGCTAAAATAATTATAAAATTTTTAACATCCTCAGAAAACAGATAATGTATTTTTCTGTCTTCTTTTATTGTGAGCTTGTATTCTCCAAGATATGTAATTTTCTCCTGAATGATGAATTTCTTGTGTTTGGAGTCAAGGCTCATTCATTTCCACCTCTCATCATGAGAGTGAATCAGGAACAGACTCTGAAATGTGCCTTCCAACAATCTGGTCCCCTGCTGTCGATTCATCTCTCGTAATTTCCTCACCTCACTAAGTTCATAATTATAAGTCTGCGGTGTCATTATTAGTGCTTCAAAACAAACAACAGAGCCCCTGCAGCTGACAAGCCAGCCATGGCAGACTAAATACTTTTGCTTTCCCTTTATTAGCTGGCTTATTAACATTTTATCCATCAGGGCTTTCAAGATCCGAGCCGTGACGAAGAAATGATGAAATTTAATATAGATAATTCAAGGTTTGACATTGTTATTATTGTTCTGGAATGAATGTGGAGACTTTGATGGAGAAGTGAGATATAAGTCAGCCTTTAAAAGTTTGTCATTGACGCATGCAAAGTAATTTCTCTCCTGAACGACAGAAGAATAAGTGAAACTAATGACACCTTTGCTGATTCATCTATGGTAACCTGTGTGTCATTTGAAGCCTTTTGGAATGTGAATATTAGTTCAACAAAAGGGGATCATATCATGCCAGCATTTACAATTTTTTAAACTTTAAATTTAACTGTACACCTTTGGAGATACTTTAAATATAGTATTTATAGAGAAGATGGTATAAATTACAGTCACTTTTGCTTTTTTTAACTGCAGGCTGTAGATCTGGACTCCTTCTCCCCCTTGTTAATGGACACTTTTAATTACACATCCACTCCGCCAAACACAAATTACATAAATGATGGACACGTAAATAGATCAGACATACACTGCAGTGAAGATTAGAGTTGATTAAGGGATGGTGATGGTGCTGGATGAGTTTCAAATTCTCTCCCAGAAGGCATCTGTTCACTGGATCCAAAAGTACACAGAATTAGGTATCACAATAACTTTATAGTAAATGGATAAAAGGTTTGTTGTTGCAGAACAGAATATGCAATGAGAAGTTGAACATGAGAGGCAAATTTAGGGAGAATGACGGCTGCTATCCTCGTGGACGAGCAAAGAAGAAAACGGTACCCAAGGTTTAGGAAAAATGAATGCAGAATTCTCCATTAAGGTCTGAGTTGTTGCCGGCCTCCAAATCTACCGACAACTACATCAAACTCTCTGAGTATCTCTCTGCAGCCAGTCTTCTCCTGTGCCTTCCACTTCGGCGTCTCTATTCAGCCCTTTGAGCCCCCCAGGTCCACCCCTAAAGAAACATCAGAGGCAGCAAAAGCCATATTTTGACGTCAATACTCCACACGGCTTTCTATTTGATTTTATTGGATGTTTTCCAATAAAAGAATTTTGGATTTTTTCAAGCATATGCCAAAACCTACATCTGGTTAAATTTCATTAAATTTTCATGCAGTTTTTACGTAACTTTGCTCACCAACAATCGAATAACCAAACAGATAAACATATACGGGTGAAAACATAACCTTCTTGGCACAGGTAACTCCCAAACACTCAAACCAAATTAGACAAGGAAAGGAAAATTTCAAATACAGGATTACAGAGGAAAACATTCGAACTCCATGCAGAATAGTCCAAAACGGCCCAGAGGTGGATCTGAAACTGGATATGTCTTGCTGGAACAACTATGCAGCCACACTGCCAATCTCCCCTAACCTCTATATTTTTAATATCAGACTGAAGATTAACACACCGTTATTTTTTAGTGTTGCTGATTCTTTCTCGGCTTTCTGCTACATATTTGATTTTTAAATACTTTACAATGTAAAATTTAGTGAAATATACATTAAGTTAAGAAACTCTATTGCTGTTTTTATACTTTCTTGAAATGTATTAACAAATGTTATCATTCCTGGAGAACCTACCCCTCTAATATACAATGTGCTAATATAGACAAACAGCATCGACTGTAGGATAGAGTATATACTATTTAAAAATATCGATGTATCTAACACATTGCAAATTGCAGTCGCTGCCCCAGAAGTGGATGTGGACCACATTTCTGATGAAACATCACAAGTTTAGATGAAAAACTTCTTCCCCATGCAGACATTAAATACCGATAATTTCTCCCTGGACATAACCAGCGTCCTCAGGAGCTGGACATAAACTGATGTAGTCTGTCCAACCCTTGAAAGCTTGCAAATCCTCCCATGTAAATACACACTTTGCTCTAAAACCAAGTCATTTAGCATATATTGATATGTGATCTAGGGACATTCCCTCATCGCTGATGACCTCTTTCTTTTCTTCACCTTGTACGGATCGGTATTACTGACCAAAGTTATCATTTCATGATTGACATTTGGCTCTAAGGTGCCCAGACAGTGTTGTTACCGATGTAGCTCACTATCATTTACCTGCTGTTGCCCACGGTGACGATGGCTGACATGACAATCATGGAAAATCTGATTTCAGTCAAACAGGGTCTGTTGTAGAAAAGAATGAAAAGAAACATTCTGCAAGTACTTAAACAATAAATGTACTGTGAACCAATACTTAAATGGTTGCCTATTATTTATTCATATCTTATTTTGTATGACACAACTGTTAAGCCATTATTTAAGAGTTGTATCTTTATATCTGCCTTATTACTGCGTATACATAATAATCTTTATCTTCCTTTCTAAGTATGGAACTTTCAATGTATTACAACAAAAATGTTACTTATTCCATCTTAACAACTTCAGAAATATAGTTTATTTTTACGTAACAAAAAAACATAATATAAAGAAACGTTATGTTGTTGTTTACACTATTTTAAAGTGTTACCAACGTGCACAGTCTCAGACTGCAGGGCGTTATCTGTCTTGTAAAAACAAAGATGGACACCCATCCTCTTAGAGAACCACAAACTTGACATTCCAGTAGTGTTACCAGTGAAACCAGTCATCTTTCTTTGTCACTCATTTTGTGCTGAGCAGCTGCAGTGAAATCCACTCAGCTTGACTCAACCTGGCAGCTGGGAGCGACTGTCCACTGCTGTATAATGGCGGGCCAGCGAGGAAGGTTGAGGTAGAGGTCGATGAGGTTGTTGGAAAATGTATTTTCTTCTAAAGGCATCTGCCAACTCTCAGCTATAGGAATGCACTTCTCTTTATTCTACGTATAATTACAATACGACGTTGTGAAATTTTGTACTCTACATTTGACCCAACCCTCGATCGATATTTCTATTTTTATTCTTTTTTTGTTCTATTTCTTTCCATTTCTCTCCGTGGAAACTTGTGGTTTGTTCCAAGATTTGGAAAAGATCCAAAGCCCAGGGACCCCCCACGCTCAGGAGCCAGAGGTGCCCCCTTGGCCCAGACGAACCAGCACGGGGGGTCCTCGGCATCCAGCCCCGGTAAAACACGCCAGGGGCCATACATATACTCTATCATATAATAGAGATAAGATGCCAAAACAAAGTGCTGTAATTTATGTGAAAGTACTGAAAGTTAATTTGATTAACCCCCCAATGTTGGTATGATGCCAGTTATGTGGAAGTGGTTTGGATTTTGAGGTGGCTGGTGCCAAACAAAATGGAAATACATTTTTTCCCTTCATCTTTAGGGGAACCATCCCAAACAGTCCTCATTTAATGTGGATGATCTTTCTTGAATCTTTCTGCAAAGTGACATTTTTGTATTCATCCAAGAAGATTGGCTCATTTACGTTTTTTTTTAAATGGATTTCATAAGATAAAGCAGCAGGAGAATCAGCGACCAATTCAAGTTTCATTCTGTAATACTCTGACCATATAATCCACCCTCAACAAATTTATCAGCAGTTATTTTTCCTACTATGAGAAATAAAAATGCTACAACACCTTTATTGGAACGCCTACATCAATAGTAACTGCAGGGATTTTATTACCTCACATCCCTTCTGAACTCAGTGACGCTACCATGGTTACCACTCCGCCCTGCCAGCTGTTGGCTAAAGTAACTTTAGGTTTTGATCACTGGGCCGTGTGTGTGTGTGTCGGTGTGTGTGTGTGTTTGTGTGTGTGTGTACTGTGTCTGTGAGGGACACGCACTGTTCCTTTGTACTGCTTCTTTGTGAAATCCTTGCTGTGCATGGCGGGGCGAGACTGAAGCGGTGTGGTTTACGGCCCGTGTTTCTTTATCTGTCTTGTAAAGAGGTAGAGTAGGTGGTCAGGCGTAACGCATACTTGGCAGGACCAAACTGCTCCAATCACAGGCAGCCAGACAGAAAGGACAGATTGTAAACAGCGCTGAGGGGACGGGAGGTGACTGGCCTGTATGTTGTTGGGTCAGGATGTGTGACTACATGGCAAAGCGGCAGGTTGGAGGGCCTCTCACAGTTTAATTCTCATAACAGACAGAGTCCTCTTGGACTCTTCTGTCCAAGAGGAAGAAGAATAAGAGGGGAAGATTATATAGGCCTACAGAAGTTGTACATCAATGTGGACTTCAGATTAAAGATGACATACCGACATACCTGGAGAGCATGCATGTTCACTGTATGCATTCCACACAAAAGAAAAACCTTCACCTCCAGGTCACCAAGACTTGCACCCCTGTTTTCAGACACATGGTAATTCAGATCATAAGCTTACACAATATGCTCTTAAATGATATATACACATCAAGAGGTGGAATTTCTCAATGAAAAAACGTCATCCTGGATCAGTGTCTCTTTGGCAGCCAGGGAACCAGCCAAAAAATTTTTGTGTTAATAACTGAGTTTAGGGCCTATCAAAGTTCAAAACTAGCACTTTCTCCATAGCCAAGGGTTATGCCTCCTCATCAGTGCCCCTTGACCTGGAGTCTCCCCCAGGGCTCCATCCCTGGCCATAAAACCAGGGAACCAAAACAAAATAAACTGAGAAATTACTCTAAGAAATTAAATAACAGAACAACAATAGATAAGACAAGAAATAAAACGATAAAACTAATACAAAATAAAACATGAAATAACTATAAAAAAATAAAATGACTGAACAATCATGACCGTTTGCCTTGTGAAATAAATGTGATTAGGACACAGATTTTCAACCTTAGGATTCACCTTTATGATATTTGGGGCCGCTGGCATGAAACTGATTTTAACAAATATCCTATCTATCGATCTAGCTTACCTATCTTATCTGTCTTATCTATCCATCTTTCCATCTATCCATCCATCCATCCAGCTATCATGGCGCTCAGACTCCTCGGGGAGGTTGTGATCGAAGAGTATCAGCCCTGAGCAGCATCATGTTATATCTCCCCTTGGATTCTGGATACTGGTGGTGGTGGCTGATACTCTGCCGATTCTACAAGGCTCTCTTTCACATGCATTGGTGGCAACTATTCTAACTGTTTGGAGGAAAACTTGTTTCAGCATCGACAACAACATAATTGCTGAGCTTCAAAAAATTCAGAAAAAGAAATAAACATTTTTAATTGCTTCAACGTTTTTTAATTAGTTTTGTAGCTTTTTTCATTACTATTATTTATCAGCCATTACTCTGTATTCCCAGCACCTCCCTGCATTTGAACGTGAGAATGCCCGCTTCAAAAATGTCTATAATAATTACTTTTCAAACAGAAACATTCAAGTCATGAGATTCCTTCGGTACGTTATTTTATTCATCAAGTCATTAAAAAATAGTAATAGTAGTCAGTTAATTACATCATTCTTATGAACACAATATCCTATTTTGCGTCTGATTATCTCATAAAATATCTCATTTTGAATAACATTGGTTCTGATTTCTTAAGGGTGAAGAGCCCAGACCCTTTTTTCTGCTAAAAGGAAGGTGTTGGAGCCATAATAGTATTTTGATTTCATTGGATACATTTTTGGATTTTAGTGTACACTTAATGTTTTTCTATCTATATATCGTTACATCATCTAAATATTAGATTATGTTGGATGTGCTCCTCCTCCAGATTGGCTCTTTCACATATGCTCATGTAATGAGTGTAACGATGACTGCTGAGGATGTTTTTTAAATAAGGCTGAGTAGATCCTCATTCATACCGGTTATGGTAATACATGTGGGTTGAATCCAAAGCAAGTGGACTTCTGTTTTGGCTCGATGATGTTTCAACTCTCATCCTAGAGGTTTCTTCAAGCTTCTTCAAACAACCACTTCACTGGCACATGGTCCGACACAGGAGAACCAGCTCATCAGAACCAAAACATGCCCCAGCAAAGGAGAACCAGCTCATCAGGACTGGAATCAGCAGTGCATTTGCATCTCAAGGACAAGGGACACTCTTTCGAGGAAGACAACGTTCACATTTTGGACAGGGAGGATAGATGGTTTGAGAAAGGAGTGAAGGAAGCCATCTATTTTAAACCCGAGCGGCCCTCTGTAAATAGGGGTGGGGGTTTACGCCACCGCCTATCGCCAACATATAATGCAGTAATAACCTCTCGCAAGGGTTTTGCCATCGTCCACACCTGAACTCACATTATGCTAATGACTCATATGAATCCCCAGCAGACAAAAAGACCACTATGACCCTAACGACTCAGACCAAACCTCATTAGTTATGCAAGAACAACTGTCAACAACCCCCTTATGAACCCCAACACCTAGTGGAGGTATAAACTCCATGACTGTCTACCAGCCAGTTAAAACTGAAGAAACCTCTTGGATCCAGTCCAGTTTTTTTGGATTCAGATTAGATATTCTTCAAATCTTATATATAAATGTTGTAAAAATAGCTTAAATGTAACACAGAACATGTTATAACAGAAGTAGAATTGTAAAGAAAATGAACACTTACAAATCCAGGAAAGTTTGTGGAAGGATCTTTTCAGAGGATCTGAATCATTGTGATTCATGTCACCTAGGTTCCTAATTTTTGGTTAAGCTGCTTGATTTTACAGACTTTCTACACTCACTAGATATAGGTGCTATTTTTGTCTCGTGGTCTTTGCTGGACAGGAATGGTGCATGTTATCAGATCTTTCTGCTGCTTAAAATGGGGGTTAAGGATGGAGTTTATGGGTCGGAATTCTTAAGAACTGCAGAGTTTCTCATTGTGCTGTCTGGGTCTGTCTCTGCCTGTGACACCTCTTGCATTATATTGATCAAGGAAACAGTTTTGGGTAATTTTTACAGTAGCATTGTATTAGAAAGGACATTGTATTGTGTATGCGTGTGTGTGTGTGTGTTGCTGTCCATGTGCTCATGTGACAGAAACGAAAAGAAGATATATAAATGAGACACTAAGAGGATGGAAGATATTTGCAGCTTAGTGGGGGGTTGAAAGTTGCCTTCATCTGCCTGCGTTAGCGCCTTTTCAAGAGGAGCCACTCCTCCAATCAAAACCAGGAGCAAAGCCTCTCCCAGAGACGATTGTGGAAGGACTGCTGCTCCTCCCGTTTGGATGACCCAGTCACGGAGAATACTTCTCGTCTTCTTGTGTTATTTCTTTCCATCTTGAGGAAGGACGGCAACTCTTTCTGATTAAGTTTTTAAATGGGGAGAGGTATGATGTGATTTCAGACACAGAATGCTGAGATGCAAGGCTGTCTCACTCTCAAATAATTAACCCTTTAATGTCTTCATCAAGAAAAATTAACCATGGAAGAACTATTTCTTTGCATATGTTATTTCATTTTTTTTAGTTTAATGTCTGAGTCACCCTAAATTTAGCAGAAGTTTGGTCAAGCATGTTTTTAAACATAAAAAATAAATAAAAACATACTTACCAAGGCTCCATACTTTGCCCCTCAGTTTAAGCATAGACATGCCGCCACTGGATCATTTTCTAAACATGTTCAATCAAGTGGCACACATTCCACAAAAGGAAATATTAACTCTGCGGGAAATTAAAGGTTTAATGCAAATAAATACAAATTGACACAATAAGTGAACCGAGGATATCAAGGTATTGTCGTCCTGCCAATCAGGTCCATTTAATTGTTTGACTTAACACTGAAGTGTGTCATTTGATTAAAAGAAACTTGCTTGGCACCAGTAGTGAACTTTCTAGCCTTTCCTATTCCGCTGAGGTTGGGGAGGCTGAGGCTGCACAGATTGGGTTCGATCTCTGGACCACCTATAAAGTCTATATACTTTAGGGTCCATCAGCAAGAACGCAAATAAACATTTAGAATAGCATTTTCTGGTTTGGTACCTATGAGGTAAACATTTTGGTAAGTTTAGCGAATCAAGCTGTAAAAGTCAGATCCCTCTATATATGATCAAGTGTCATCAAAGCAGCACATTCCCAGTGGGTTTTATGATTATTGGTCACAATGCATGAAAAAATTGCTCCTCACAACACAAAAAATATGCAAACGGATCGTTTCAAATCCCATTTGGGTCTTCTTCACATTTGATCCTAGTCGTAGCTCTTCTCTTCCTGCTGATTAGACGGGCGTGTCAACAGTTGGAACAGAAGTTATATGGTTTCTCTCACTGAGCAAACCCACTTCAATGTTCTGCCCACAATGGGTGACAAAGTCAAATATGGAGGATTGCAAGAAATAAGAAAACATATTGATCTCAGCCTACAAACACGAAAGACTGTCACTGCAGCAAACAATCCATGAATTCTATTCATTTTAATAATGCACTTGCATAACAATTAGGTTTCCTGTTCATTTCTCGTGTAAAGATGGGTTCATGGTACTGATCGGTCCACACCGATGGAAGATTAAGCCCAGATACAAAGAATAAATATGAAAAGTTAAGGCAAAAAACTACAGATATATAAAATAAATCAAATTTTATCACTTTCAGTTACAGTGTGAGTCCCTTTCTCTCTGTAGCTATTAAAATCGGGCAGTCTGATCCATAAAAATTAAAGGCCTTAACCAAAAAGCCTAATGTGCAAAAATGGTATATTTGTCATGCTGAAATGGTGAGGTGCAGAGGACATGGTTAAAGCCGTGGCTTTGGTTTTAGCTATGAGTAAGATGAATGAAAGTGCATTAGTGCTTGGTGCATGGTTTATTCATTTATGGCGTTGCAGAATTGGAGGTTTTATATCTCTTAACACAGATTTCTGCTTCTTCGTATTTGTATCATAAAAGATCTTTATGTGTAATTTTACCAGTTTTTGTGAAAAGGTTTGAAATGATCATAAGCAGCTCACATGCAAACCTTTCCAATTAATCCGACCACAGCCATCTCTTCAGCTTGATTACATTTTGAATTTTACTTAACATTTTTTTTTTTACTATGAAAGGTGTCTAAAAAGTTCTCACCCACCTTTGCAGCTTCAAAGAATGATTTAGCTTATTTGAGCTCCTATAGTTTTGGATGTGGACCTAGGTGCTGTCAACTTAATGGAACATTGGGAGAATAAGACTAAATTTGCTATTTGTCAGGTCAGTTTTATTTGCATAGCACCAATTCACAAAGGCATTCGTCATCACAATAAGATGAAGAATTCCATCATCGTCCTTTGTTCCCTGTGGGCTGGCCGGTCTCCTCTTGAATAAACAAGATTCCTGTTGTTTGTACATGATGTATTATTGTTTATATCCATAGGATAAAAAAAGCCTCTGGTTTAAGAGCTGGAAAATATTTTAAATATAAGTGAGCCTGAAATTTGTCCGTCTCCTCTCCACTTTCTGCTCTCACTATTTTATGTGAAATTTTTTTTTTCTTTTTCAGCACTTTGTTGCCTATACGAGACAGCATGCATATCTCTATCTCCATCTCCCTCTCCTCGTTGCCCCCCCTCCTCACTTACCCCATCAAACAGCCTCCCTTTACCATTGTTCCATCCCAAATGTAGCAAATATCGAACTTTGGTTCTGGTGCTTTTCCTTTCTCCTCCTCTTTCTCTTTGCAAAAATACTTTTTCCTGATGATCTCCATGCGATGTGGAAGAAAGTCTTAACGCAGCATGAATCATTTTCCCTCTCAATGCTTTTTCTTTGCTCTGCCTTGCCAGCTAGCTGGCTGTATTCAACCTGAGAGCCCTTACCTCTGTGTGACTTCTGCATAGTCAGCAGGCGCACACTGGAAAGGGAACAAAATATTTGTTCTTGTGGCTTTGACAGCAGTACTTAACCTTTAGACATTGCTCTGAATCTTTTTCCTCTGTGTAGTTCAGCTGCTATTTCATTTCATCTCAAGTCATGGCTCATATTGTCAGTGGAACACTTGTCAGACCCAATGCAGTGGTGTACATCCTGCATCCAAAATATACCCGGCGACCACCCATGTAAAATAAATGTTATATATATATATATATATATATATATATATTCCCACAGAAAAAAGTCATGAATGTGTGTTGTTTGAGTCAACAGGATTTGGCTGAAGACTCAGTACAGCACTAAGTATGTTTACGATCATGTAATAAACATCAGTTGGCCGAAGCGCCTTCAGATTGTTGGTAGTGGACACACTACCAACTGTGTTGGACACAGTCTGTGACGGCTGGTCTGGGATGGGGTAATGCACCCAAGATATGGTCCAAAGCAACAAGGAAATAGAAAAGGCATCCGCCGATATTAGAGGTGGCTAGGAAGGAAGACAAGCAATACAATTCATCTAATCTATTGAAGATGCACTTATCTGTAATCATGATTTTCTCTGCTTTTCTCTGAGCTTGTATTAGGCTCCGATCACATAACAGCCTCAGTGGAAGCAAAACTCTGCAAAGCATTATTGAGCAAAAGTGAATAAACTAGTTTAACAAAAATGTTGACATAGTTTTACGAGCAGCAAAATAAGGCAGCTTGGAAATCTTTTCATTCCTGGTTTTATTCACCATCTATTGTTTTCGGGAGCGGAGCGAATCAATAACTCTGTGATTATAACAGTCCTGAGGGATGGGAGATAGGAATCTGCTCAGATAATGAGCCGCTACTCAACACTGCAGGCCAACAAATTACAACAATACACACATCAGACACACACTGATGCACCCGCCTTCAGATGCTTTCGTCTCCTCATCAACCTACATTTCTTTCACCTGGAAAGCTGGATCCTCATTAATAATGATATGAAGCAACAAAACAAAGAAGTAAACAAACAACAACTATCACTGCTGCTGCTCCAACATGTGTAGAGTTTAAGGGGGAATAAACAAACACAATATTGGACCATAGCAGTAGTGGGACTGTAGTTTTGTATGAATCCCTTAAGTTCAATTTAAGTGAAATCCTAATACTAAAGCAGAAAACCCTTGCTGTATTTTAACAATATTGTGCTTGCAACTTAAAACAGAGCGCAGTGTATATCGGTAAGCACTGGTGCCTCACAGCAAGGACGTTCAGATCCACCTGAGGCCTTAGTGTGTTGGGTTTGCGTTTTGGATTAAATTGCAAACTGTGTGGTTTCCAATTTAGTCCAAATTTGGTGAATATGAATCAACTCAAGGAGGCCGATCTTGTAAATATCATATTTTACTCTAGTAGTTAATATTTTACTCACAAGGAGAACTTTCCTTACATAACTCAAAAATATTTAGGATCATATTAAAATTTTAAACCTAAATAGACGCAATGCAAGGAAGAACTGGAATGATTTGGAGAATAATCGGTTGTATAGTTCTGACACTAGGGGGAGCTTGACGGTTTTCGGGCCATAATTTCAACAACCTTTGGTCATTTACTCTTAATTTAGTACATATGAATTAAGTCAACTAGATCAATCTTGCATTTTTGTGTTGTATGTTAATAGTTCATATTTTACTCACTACGGGGAGCTTTTTCAAAATAAAATTTTCAGACATAACTTCTTAACAGTTGGTTTGATTTAGTACAAATTTGGTGCATATCATTAACTCAAATATATCTACAATATCATATTTGAATCTAGTAGTCCATGTTTTACTCACTAGATGGAGCTACACCAATTTTATACAAACATTGACCTTGGTTTGAGGAAGAACTGGATTGATTTTCCGAAAGGTCTGTTTTATATTTCCAACACTACGGGGAACTTTGGCTTCAATATGTTTTTTGGCCCATAATTTCTCAACCGTTTAGTCGTAATTTGGATTATATGAATGGGCTCGGAGAGATCTATCACGTACATGTATTATATTTCATTCTAATTGTTTATATTTTAGTCAATTGGGGGAGCTTTTTCACGATAACAGTTTTTTTTCAACTTTGGTGCCTATGAATCAACCCTCTATTATATTTTAATCTAAAAGTCCAGATTTTATTCTCAGGGGTCTTTCTTTAATAAACTCGACTTTACATTTAGTTTGAGGAGTTTGAGGAGTTCAATCAACGAGGTTTCTTATATTTAAACAGAGCATTGGGGACTTTTCAGGGATATGCCATTGCTGTCAGGAAAGACAGCATAGTCCTAGTTTGAATGAAAATCGCACCATTTTGGCCACATTTTCAGACACTATCTGTTGTAGAGCACCTGCATAGGAGTTTGAAAGGCTCTGGATCCATTGTTCTGATCGGGCCGACTGTAGCCTGTACACTAAGGCTCTAGGGCAATCTGCAATAATGCTGAGCTTGCTTGTCTATCTGAAAACCTTATTCCCGTCTCTTTCACTCACAGTGTTTTCCGGCCTCTCTTTCCCTCGGTCCCTCTCTGTATGTGTTTATCCAAACATTATTGACTTCTCCCACTCTGCCAGCTTTCCTTCTTGGAGGCCTGATAGTTCAGCCAAACACACCATTGCTTTTTCATTTCCACAGCTGGCATGCTACGGTGAAAGCAGGCCCATCAGGATCAGGCCTGTGCTTAGATGGTTGTATTAGTGACACACACACACCTTTATGTTGGCTAGCAATCAATCAAAGATTGATTGATCGCCTCCTCGTTAAGAAGATCTCGAGATGAGGCCTGCAGGCTGGCCGGTGAAGTTGCTGACTCCTCCATTGCGCACAAAAACAGTGTTAGTTTATACGCACACACACTCTGTTGATTAGTTGTGTATATTGGCGAGCTGAGGCTGTTGTTAATGAGATGGTGTCTTGTAGTTTTAAATAATGCCCGGCTCTGCAGCTTTACATCCAGGTGTCACTGGCGCTGAGGCCAAAGGCAAGATGGATGGATAGAAAAAAAAAGATGGGAAGGCAGCTGGTGGGGAAAGAAATGGAGATGATGGTGCAGGAAAACACCAAAACTTTATTGGAGAGACGCCAGGAAGGAATATTAGCTAGATGTCTTCCATGGGCTTCTGCTTAGACTGCAATTATAGGTGTACTCTTGTTTAAAGGTTAAAATAAAATGATGAGTACACAGATTTGACCAGAATATATTTTACATATATCCTTATATCCACTAGCAGCAGTTGGAAACATCTACCCTGAGATGGGCATTCCAAATCCCATTCATAACTATAGCAGATATCATTAAGGACGAATTAATTCAAACCGACCTTATTAAAGATAAGTAGGAAATTGAACAATTGCTTGAAAGAGTTTAGTCACGGTGCTCATATGTGCCATCTATGTGTTTTTAATTAAAATGTACAGGCCAAAATCAAAACCATATGTTCCCTCAAGTGAGTAATATATTTACTATGAGAGTGAAACATGTTTATAGGACGGATCTCCTGGAGTCGATTCCATGCACCGAATTTGGACAAAGTCAGACCAACTGTAGACAAATTATGGATAAAGAAGATAACTGAGACTTACTATCAGTGGGAAAACTTGCGTACAACCAACAGCTCTCAGTAACTCCCTGAACTTGATCTAGATTTTTGGCTCCTTATCGAATGAGAAGAAACTGTACTGGTCCTTTCTTCTTGTTGCTGCCTTCACTACCATGGGACTGTAGTTCGAGAGTTTTCTGATTCTGTAGGCTTTCTTTTCAAAAACTAGTCCGCTGCTTCCCACTCAACTCTCATTATGTATCATGTGTAAAAATAAAAAAAATGAATGGAGTTAGTGTAGGTTATATACATTGACATATACGCCGGCCAATAATTTGCAGAGTCTGATGCTGTGACGTGGAAAAAGGACATATAACTTAAATTTTGACGATGCACGAGGTGCACAATAATCTTCAATTTCATGATAAATACTATAACTATCACTGTTTGGAATTTGAATGTCAGCAACATATAATATTTTTGACAGGACCCCAGTCAAGAATATCATAACATCTCGGTGGAGCCCATAGTTTTGACCTGTTCCCTTCCTTGCCGGAGTCCTAATGATGTTAAAAAATGAGTTCCATTCTAATTGACAGTGAATTACTCCCAGAATGATTAAACATCTCCTCACATTCCTGCATAACGAAGATGTAATGAGCTCATTAACAAAATACGGTTTGCTGTGTGGTGATCAGGGGACATTCACCCAATCCGAGATGCTCACCTTGACCCCAAGGTCGCCCGTCTCAGCCAACCTGTCGGAGGTCGTTCTGTGGAGTTCAATCTAATTGGACACAGGGCAGGAAGTTGCCCGGTCAGCTGCACAGTATAATTGGCGAATCGGACGGGTACCAACCAACTGGAGGGGCCAGAGATAATGATTATTCACGGCAAAAATGGCACAGGTGGGAAATGATGGGCGTTAATCTGATATTTGATTGGTTTGTGGCGATCAGAAAGTAACAGACACACACAAACACAGCGCATTCGCCATCTACATAAATGTAAGTAGCGTTACACTCGTGCAATCAGACACACTGACATATGCACTGGATCCCCTCTAGGGGCCGGGTAGACAGAGGGGGAGTTGATGCTAATGGGACATACAGCTAAGTGGATAAATAGACGGGATCAACACTGTCCCCAAGGAAGCTGCAGGACTGAGAGAGGGGGGGGGGGTTAGACCCATGATGCCCGCTGTGAAATGTGTGTGTTTGACTCTGCAATTTAAGTATGAGCTGTTGTTTAAATCCTTTAAACCTGCAGCTTCCATGACACGTTTACTGCACAAATGATCACAAGACCTTATAAAAGAAACGTCCCACACATTTCTCCTTGGATAGCAGATATCGGCTGGGACAACTTCTACCTTCTAACTGTGAAGGATCCTCCGTCACTGAGGTCATATTTTTCAGCTAATCTTGGCAGGATTACACAAAATATGCCTTGTGGATTGTCAAGAAGCTATGGTTAAGGTTAGGCTCTTGCAAAAACCAACTCAATTTTAGAAAGGATCTGCATAAAGTATCCTTTATGGATCCATGGAAAGGAATTTTTTTTTTTTTTTAACTTTCTTTAAAATTTGGAAATGGGGCCTTTCTCATCGTTTCCCATTATTGGTGAAAACTACCCAATGGATTTTTGCAAAACTTGGGCGAAGGGTTGTATGTGTAAAAAGAATGAACTCGTGAATGTAGATAAAGGGGTGGAGTCTATAATGTTCTTTTTAACCTTTTTATGCTTCTACGAAATGGGGAAATATGAATGTACATTCTTTGTACAAGATAACTTTTTCCTAATTATTAATATAATACGAAAGAGTAAATTTTGTTCAGTTAATTGTTTGTTACCTGATTTGATACTGTGGGCATATTGTCCATATATCATAATCACATTTGCTTTTAAATCCCGGATACATTGTTTCTCTGACTTGTGTTTTCTTGATTTTTGTTTTCTGAAATTTCTTGAATAAACAAATGGAGATAGTGGGTTTTTGATTTATATTAATTTCGCTCCATGTAATGCTACCTGTCAGACTTTCTACATTCCTGCCTCTTCCCATTTTCCAAACCTCCAGCTGAGGTCCCTGGACCGGCAGCTTCTTGTTTTACCTAGATCCAGACAGGCACATAGGGCAGACTGGGCCTTCTTAGGGGCAGTTGCGGAACTTTTGAATAAGCTTCCTTTTGATATCAGGTCATCAGTATCGCTACCAGCGTTCAAGAAAAATGCCTGATGTCTACAATATTTTAATCTTTTGGTTAGTATTAGTAAAGTTAATACAATGGTTCACCCCCATTTTATCTGAATCTGTTTTTATGACTCAACTGTTTCATCCATTCTTTAATAATTATTTATGAATTTACCCCCTTTCTAAACAAATGTTTATTTTTCTCTTAATTTGTGTTTTAACATCCAAATAAATGTACTTGATTTTGCCACTCTTGTGCAATAATTGCAAAATTAAGCAGTCTTAGTGTAAACAGCAGCTGATATTTATCATACTAATTCTCATTCCCTTCATATCAAATTATGCCATTTTGGCATATTCCTCAGCATCCCTCCAGACAAAGAAGGTACCCCTCTGCATGTTGGATGAGATGCTCTGGCTTTAACGTACCATCTTGGGAAATGCATCCTTATCAGTGTGTAGATGATCAGAATAGCCGTGCGACACAGCATATTTTCCAAAAAACACACTCATCATTTTAACCCAGGAGACTGGAGTTCTGTCTCATATGCAAGAAAACAGTTCTTGCACAATTTTCCTAAATCTGTCTTTTTAGTGCCTACACATAGTTTTCCTTCACCTTTAGCACATCATCAATATTTTCCTGAATGCTTTTTCTGTCCAAGTTTTGTTTCCTGATAATCATGTATTAGTAAAGCTTTTTGTAAAGGCTGGTACCACTTGTCAATAAGAGTACCCTTATTAAGGGTTTATAAATGGTTAGTAACCAGGTAACTAATTAATTTAGGACTTCTTTGTGAGTCATTAATAAGCTGATATATCTGCAATAACAGAGACATGTGTCTTGCCAAATTGTGAGCCTTCAATTATAAGTACCCCTTAGCCTTAGACTAGAAAGTGCTACAGTGACTTGGTATTGCCAAATAGTGAGCCACATTGATTATTGAGAGCTGTGCTATAAGTGGTTAAAATATATTTATTAATGACATTTAAAGTGTTGACCACATCATTAATAACTTCATTATAAACCATTTATAAATCCTATTGTAAAGTGGTGCCCTGTGTTTGGATGGGGTGGCCAAGTTTGTGACAAATTATCTTGATGAGGTGGAAAGAGAGGGTGTTGATCAATTACTTTAATCTTATTGCAGAGCCACAGTGAAAATTTCTTATAGATGCAGACAGCCTTTATAAGTTCCGTAGTGTATTTATCCCTTCACGTCCAGGAAGGCTTCATGTGTAATGGGTGAAATCACTGGATAGACAAATATTTGGCTGATTACGTGATTCAAGTTTTTTTGTACATGCCACATTTTCTTTCAACCATCAAAAGGATTTAAATGCTCTTTAAAAGCACTAACAAACGTTTCATTCATACATGCCAAATTTAGATAAGAGACCGGATGGGACACTCACATGCCCCGTTTCAGTTTGCACTAATGAAACCTATGAGTGCAACTTGAGCTTTAGATGTTCCAGGTTCTGCAGATTATTTCCAGCTGCTTGTCCTTTATTAGTCATTTGAAGAAACAAGAAGGAGGGACGGGTAAAACACAACCATACACGCACACACTAACACACGGTGTTGTTATCCTCTGCCATCTTTCTGTGTGTGCTGGCCTGTGGAGAATGGGAATGGATGAAGGCTGTCTGAGCAGGGCCAATGATGAGGGCTAATGTGATGGGATATAATGGATTAGCCTCGAAAACGCCCCACTTTTCTTTCCCCCTAACTCTCTTGTCTCTCTATCTGTCATTATGTCTCTCACCCTCTGTTAGCAGGAGGTGATTTAGTGGACCAGGTCACCAGACCGCCACATCTACCACAGTCAATGCCCTGAACGAGAGGGATGGAATGAGAAACTCCTCATCAGTATATTTCTTCTGTATGACCAAATCCACATTATAAACCCACCAAAATGCTGTAATTAATTAGTAATAATAAAGAAGTTGCCAACCTTGTCAACGTACTACCGTACCGTACCGTCATCTGTTTCCATCCATAGTCAATGCTGTTACGCTATTGGCAAACAGACCCAGTGACCGTTTAACCGAGCCACAGTGGATCTAGTTTGGAAATTAGTTTTGTGTTGCGCATGTTACTGGCATAGATTTTATACCGAATGCCCTTCCTGATACACCCCTCCCAATTTCTCCGGGTTTTGGACCGACACCAGAGAGCAAAAAAGGTTGTGTTTTTTATTGATTGGGATTTCTTGTCATCCTCAATTGAGCCACAATAGTTTTTTAAACGCTTTGATTTGACGTTATTGGACAGATATTTGGTAATAAACATCCAGAGGTTGGCCTCGTAGAAAATATTTTTTCAATGTCATTTATAAGTTCTGGTTGTCAATGACATACATATAAAATGCCCCCGTTTATTCCTATGAGACATCTGTCAAATTTCTGTGGGGACAATGAAATGCGAAAGAGTTATAGATGTTCAGTAAGACTCGACATTTACGGAGAAGAACATAAGATAATGACCTGGTCAAAGGAACATCCCATCAACCTTTTTCTACAGTGGGGATGTAATACAGTCACTTGGTCAGAAATACATTCTCTGGCAGTGGCAGAGAGAGAACTGTCCATTTCAGATGTCCAGTATCACTTTACCATTACCCTAAATGGTAAGACTATCACACTGTAACTGTACGAGCATGTCACGATTTTGTTCCTCACAAGTCCGAATGACTTGGCCTATTTTTATTCTATTTGAGCTGGAATATTTAAATCTCCCTTTGTTGTCTTTTCTCCCTTTCTTTCTTTCTCTCCTCAGCCGGAGTGTTAGCAGTAATTGCAGGCAGTTAGCTGTGAATGGGCCTTATTGGTCATCATACAAGAGTGTGTCTGCCATGTTCGGCGGAACGGCTACAAGACACACAATCTATAAGCTTTTTCTGTCTCTCTTTGTCTCTCCGGCTCTCTCTAATTAGTAATTCGATTCGATTGGGGGATTTTTTTCTCCCACCATGCCTGGATATCCTGAAGATGTGCCTGTCTTTGGTTGTAACAACCGAGTTTCTTCTTTTTTAGTCATGTCTAGGAATGGTTTCAGGCCTATTTCTAGACAAGATTGGCCTACAAAAGACTCCCTGATATTAATATAGAGTTATCTGCTTGTACTGTCCCTTTTCAAGATCACCTCCCCTTGGCCCGTATTTCATAATCTGGCTAATATCAAGTCTTGCAGCACTTAAACACCTCTGCAACCACTTATCATTGTTTTAACAGGTTCTTGAAAGAACGGTGGTTTTGTAAGTGTTATCCAACTTTTAGTACAAATCACATAAAATACCAGTCACCATTTCCATTCAACCCTCTGGAGTCTGAGATCATGCTGGCGGCATCTCTAATAAGGCTGTTTTTTGGTTCATCATGCTAACACAGTTTGTAATAGTTGAGAAGTAATTGTAAATGGCCACTCAAACACTAACCCCCGTTTTTTTTCCCACATTTAATGATATTCTACATGCCTGTGTTTTGGTATCTTTGTTTGCAGCATGACATCACCTCTGTGTCTTAACAGTTATTTTATCACCACTGAACCGGAAAACATCTGAGGTAAGCACTGGGGTTTGGAGGAATCACAGTGGCATGATCTTAGGATTCAGCGGTCTGTGAGATTGCATTGGCAGGAACCTTAATGCTAGCTAAGTTTCACAATGTAGTCATTATTGTGATCAGAATCAACTGAATTGCTTTATTTAGGAAAATTTCCTATAAAATTTTAAGCCAAGAGTTATTTTCAGTCTCTAAATCTACCAAGACTACCAACAAACGATCTGAGTATCTCAAAAAATCGGTTTGTCATTTCTTGTGGCCTCCACTTCTGCATCTCTGTTCAGCCCACTGAGCAAATTTTACTCAAATCCATCCTGTAATTTTTCCTAAATCCTGCTAACAAACAGGCAAACAAACAAACACACAGAGGATAGAACATAACCTCCTTGGCAGCAGTAATAATCCAAGGTCTACACACAAAATAGCAATCTAAGGATATAAACGTACACTATAACACTCTGACTACAGCATTGTCGAACCACATGACACACATACAAACACCAACACACGCACACATACATATTCATGAAACCATTATTAATAGCGAAAAGTGTTCAATGAATCCCGCATTATTTGGTTCTGAAGCTCACGTCCATGACTGCAGACAGATACAATTTGTACCATTGTCTCTTCTTAGAAAATATGAAATTATCTACTGAGGAGAGATAAATCATTTCAGGTGTGGCGTCAACAGAGACTGCTTTCTTTGATACTATGCAGGTGATCCACAAAAGACCCACACATGGGTGCACTCTCAAAATGTTCTCTTTGACAGACTAACACTGAGATTCATACGCACAAACACGACACCGCTCTCTGAATTAGTATGCCAGCGATGCCACAATCCATAAGCGATAACAAATCAAATTTCCTGCATGTTTGCCGAGCTTTCAGGCGACATGTTTCTCCCCTCCGCTGAATGTGGCGGGTGGGATGTGAGCAGAGTAAACAAGGGCACAGAGATACCTGACTGATAGAATCTACCACTCCAAACCAGCTTCTAACTAAACATCCTCGGGAAAACACACTTGAAAATCTTATTAAACGGTGGCTGCAGGATACGGCCTTCTCAGGTGTTATTTTTCTTAGACGCCAGTAAAACCCTCTGCGGTCCTGTCAGGTGGCTCACAGCAGTTACTTCTTTTTTTTTCAGGGGAGACCCAAAGTCACATTGAAATACACTTTAAAAGCATCTTAATGGCTGATCTACTTCAAGAGCATTCTGTGATTCACCTCTGTGTTATCCAGAATGATCCGAGCTATTGTTGATGTCTCACCAAATAATCACTACCTAGATTGGAAAAGGTGGAGGGCATAAAAAGGTGGTGCATTAATATATTTATAGATGCCATAGCTGCAGCATATTTCACTGCTCATTTGATTTATAGGTTCAATATGTTCTGAAAACCCACCGTTCCATCTCAACAATTTGCTATTATAGTTTCATTCTTTGGTATGGAACAAATTCATAATGAAACCCATTTCGAAAGCTGAACACACTAACCAGCCAGATTTCTACATGTTCTATGAGGAGGTCCTCAAAAACAACCTCGGTAATATTTACCATAGCACAATTGAGATTTGCAGCAAGCCAAATTTAACAAACTAAAGAAGCAAAAACCTTATTTATCAGGGAATTCAACCCTCTGGGTTCTAAAGCCATGCCAGCTGGAACAGGATGTTTACATATATGGCAACAAAAGGGGGAAACATCAAATCAGGTCAAAGCAAAGTACTGGTTGTGTCCTATCAGTCCAAAATGTCCTGCCCCGTCTATCATTCTACCGTGTTCCCTTAAATGAAGCATGACTCCATTCGTGACGAGACGCTCTGTGTTACACCACTAACTACGTATTATCCAAGTCTACATTGTTATTTCTAACTCGTGTGTTGCCCCATTCTGCTGTGCTGACGCTGGAAAGTGAACTGATTTTGCTGATACACTAAATACATAACCATAATTGGAATTGATTCACAATTTTGATTTCTGGTTTTGTTTTTGAACCATAAAACATAGTATCAAATTCACAGTTTCATCCGCCTTTCCTCATATCTGCATTTACGTCTTGGACACGTAGACAGATGAATCTTTATTCGGCTTTTCATTGCATATTGAGAGACTCAATCGGACATCAGTCGCTGCAGGGATTAGTTGTGATTTTTGTTTTATGTGCAGTATATTTGGTCAGCACATAGGATTAACTAGGTCAATGCTTACATCTCCAACACCAATGGTATTTTCCAGAAAGGCCCCAAATCCTCTGTGTTGTGCAAGCAATTCCCTCACTTGAACTCATCAAATTTAATGTGAAGTAAGACCCAAAAAACTGTTATTTCTTATAAAATTCTCCCCCTGGTGAGTAAAATATGAACTGGTAGAGCAAAATATGGTATTGACAAAATAACTCTCAAGTCGATCATATTTACCAAATGTAGACTAAACCGGACCAATGGTTGAGAAATGATGGCCTGAAAGTGTAAGGAAAACAAACACCTAGTGTCAAAAATATAACTTGTAAAAATGTAACATCATCAACAGCAACATTTAAAATTGATCCATGAAACAGCTTTTGTTTTGGCGCAGTAACATGAAGGTTTATCCATAATATCCCCAACTTCTTTGGGGGATATAATTACATTCACCATGGGGATTATAATACCATTCTCTTCCATTGGAAAAACCAATAAAATATTTTTTTACACTTTCAATGAGTAGGACTTGGTTTCAGTTTGGCCCCTAGTTTGAGAGAGAAGCGTGGTCCAAGCGAGTCAGACAGTAATTGAACAGGGATCAAGATTGCTTGCAAAAAAGTGGTGAAACTGCAATTTTTCACTGCAGTTACATTCTAAAGCACAGTCACCTCTGTGCAAACATGCCATATAGCTTAATTTTGGGATAATTCCAAAAATTGGCCGGTGCATTCTGATAATGACCTTTTTCATCTACAGACTGTCAATGACACAAAGAATCTTTAACAGCAAAATAAGAAGAATATTATATGGAAAATAATGACATTAGCAGTGCTTCCACACAGATCTCTATAGAGTATTAAGTGTATTTAGTATATTGCTACATGCCCCCTCTGAGGTCACCTCTACTTAACAATGAGATGAGTTAAATTACTCTTGTCGATAAAAACACAGTTCAACAAGGTGAAACTCTCACTTTAAGTTCATTTGGGAGCAGTCGGGAAGAGTTATAAGTCCCGTCCAGAACTAGTTGTTTTCCTCTTGTCTCTGATTAAAAGATTCATCAGCAGCCTGCAGCCCGCTGTGACACTGATTAAAATATCTCCTTAAGTTACGGATGGACTGGAGAGACATGGAAGGAAATGTTGTTTACATCCACAGGGGAGATGATGGCAGTAAAGTTGGATAGGAAATTTGCAAAAGCTGCAGTTTGTGTTTGATTCTACTGTGTTTATTTGTATGATATTATTTGTCTCTAATTCTCTGTACATTATTTTTCCTTTATTTTATTAGGTCAACTGGTTGTACCAAAAAAAATTGAAATAAATTCACATATATTTTTTAATCTTTGAAAATCTTCCATTTTATTTCATGACGTTCACGATGTAACTTCTGGGCGAAGATGCAAAACATGGACTTAATGTTAGGTGGCAGAGAAAGAGACAAAGGTCGAAGTGCAACTTGTTGCTTTGTTGCAGCAGTGATGTTCTGGGACAAAAAAGTGATTTTAATGAATCCTGCACTGAAGCTCGGCGAAATACCGGATTGGGTTTTGCAGTGTATTATGTTTCGCTTAGTTTTTGTTTATTGTGGTACGTCTCCATTAGAAGTCCTTTAGTATACTTTATGATCCACTTGTCATAAATATTGAAGGTGAGTGTTTATGCTTTTTAGTATTTTCATTAAAAAATAACAAACCTTCTTGAACTAAGGTTTGTGATATATTACTTCTAGTGGGAGTTTCATCTCCAAAAGTAAGATTTTGGTCCATATTTTCTCAACCTTTGGTCAAATTTAATCCAAGCGTGGTGCATATGAATGGACTCAATGAGATCTATCTTGTTTATACATCAAATTGTACTCTGATAACTCTTGAATAGTCCAGTCAGGGGGGATTGCTTATACAACGCAGGGGATTGGAGGCTTTCTCGGATATACACATGTGGGAAAATGACAATAAAGTTGACTTTGACTTGATCTTTGCCAATGTCAGCATACATTTGGTCGTGTTTTCATTAAGATCATTTTTGTACAGGAGATGAAAAAATATATAGCGTTCCATCAATCAGTCCAACACACCATATAATAATAAAAATAATAATACATTTAATTTCTAACGCACTTTACATTTGGATCAAATCTCAAAGTGCCAAACTGCTATCCATAATAAGAACATATGTGCACTTATTTAAAGCAATTTTGTAGCACAGAAAATGCAATGCATGCATGTTTTATGATTACCTTGCATATATTAACCAGAAAAACATACATGTTTTTCTGGTTAATACATCAAATGACATCAAATGTGTTGACGTTGCCGTAGCTCCGCCCACTCAAAGCTGATGTTGAGTTTAATTGCAGCTGTACTAGTCATACAGAACCCATCATTTGCACTCAAATGTGAAATCAGACAACAGAACATTGCACATATATTTTAATCTTGCTTAACAGAGCAGGCGATCTGAGCCTGCAGGTGCTTCACGTTGATGGAGCCACATTCTGTGATGCTTGGCATGCCATGTGATTAACTTCATTGTTGCAACATTAACTTCTCTCCTGTCGTTCTGTCACGCTGAGACGAATGAATGGATGTTCGGATTGGGTGTTTTGATGGAGGCATCAATGGGTTTTTGGGATATAAGGCCTCCCCTCATGGCTGGATATAACAGAGGACATTGAATATGGAGTGAAAATCTGGGCAAATCCTATTCATTGAGACTGTGTTCCTGATAGAAATCATACAGCCCGGAAAACTGAATATTATAATTCTCTTCTACATCCTGAGGTATGACTCACACAACATAACTCCACCATCTAGACTGATTTATGAGGTTGTAACATACACGCAAATTTGACCCAGCTCACCTTGACTACTTCATCCAGTAACACAGGAGCAGTATAGCTTTAGGGAAGCTATTCCTTTTCGTGACGCATGAATGTGGATGTATGCAAATACGGTATAACCAGAGACTGATATATAGTCACCCAAAAAAAAATATGAAGACAGATAGAAAAGCTCTTTGAACTTCAATTTAATTTAAACATTTAGATTTTTACTGCAAACTAATTCAAAAGTTAGATTCATTCTAAGGCTACGTTCACAGTGCCAGTCTTGGTGCTCAATTCCGATTTTTTTCTGAGATATGATTTTTTTGTGTAGTTGTTCACATTACTCTGAAAATGTGTCCTATATCGGACTTCTGTATGAACATTTTAACGCCCCTAAAGTGACCCGCTAGCGCAAAAAAAAACAATAACAAAGATGTCACACGGATGGAAGCCACTAAATTAAGTTTGCTTTTGTTTGTGACAAAAGTGTTGACAGTGATGTTCATACTGTTTATAGTGATTTGTGTAAAAAGCGACCCCCGCCGGCGTAACTTTGTGACGTCGCTCCTAATTGTATCAGAAGGTTCAGATTGGGATCGCATTGCAAAAAATCGTAACCTTGTCAGATTTTGGACCACCTATATTTGGACCACCTAGAGGTTTGTGCTGTTCACACTGCAATGAAATTTCCTGACTATTAATTATTTTTTAATGAAATCTAATAAGGTTGGATGGCATCACTTGAACACCAATATGATCGTTTTACTAATCCAAATTTCGAGCTTATACATTTTCATTATTTTCAATATAAATATCATATTGCGAGCCTCACCAGCATGCAGGGACTTTAAACACAGTGTTGGTTTTTCCAACACTGTTTCTTCTGTTTTCATCAAGCATGGATGAAGAACAACTTCATCGAAAATTTAAGTAAAGTGATACCACATTTTATGTGGACACCCAATCGGCGTGGGTGGCAGAGAGTCAACGGGATGAATACATTTAAAATAAATATTTTTTCTGTTCGAGCAGCCTTTATAACCCTGAACACGTCTCGTAGGACTCATTACTCATGAACCACAGTTCAACCCCCTCTAAAGCTGCCCATACCAGCCCGACACCTGGAGCTGGGTCTTTCACACAAGCACTGCACTGGATTCAATAATACACCATGAAATACAGGATCAAACATTGAATCTGTCAGTGATCGTATCATGAATAACTCAAACACAAAAAAAAACAGAGCCATTTTTCTCGAAAGATATGGATACCAATACATAAATATAATGCTTGAATATAATTTAATAACCCTATAATTTATCAGGTGGTTGCATGAAATATATTTATAAACACTCAGATATATTTTTAACTTGACTTAAATGTCAAAGTTGAATGCACTTATTACTTTTTGGTTCATTTTAAACAATTTTTAAGTGCCTCAATTTAGAATAACAAACTTTTCTTTTTTTTTAACAGATAAACTAAAAAGAAAAAAGGCTTGAGCCTAGTATTTAAGATTATGTATTTTAGTTACATGTTAAATTTCCATGCATTTGGAGTGCATTATTTTAAGATAAACAAAGTAATGAACTTAATGTGATGCATTTTTGTGATTAAAACATTAATCACAGTTTCAGTTTGAAGAAAATGACATGAAGTGAATAAAACTAACTTTATCTTGTCAAGAGTGAGCAATAAAACCGGGAGTAGGCGAACTCGCCGCACCGGCTACCGACAGTTGTTGAACGGAGCAAAGACTGGAGCTGTGCAATGAAACAGTCCACATTACATAAACGCGCTGATATTCGCTCCGGTAAAAGAATAATAGCTGAATGGAGATCTCACTTCTCGCCTCTGTTGTGTCGTCCAGGAGTCATTTTGGGATCCAGACAAGTGAAGAGTGTGATGGCTTTGGTGTCTGAGCACCAGAGCTCTTGAGTTAATGATGCATTCTTGTCTCTCCTGATTGAAACAACATGTGTAAATATTCTAAGCAGATACTTTAAAAGCTTTCCCCCTGAATGCCAAGTGATAGCTTTAGCTCTCCTCTTGGAGCCGGAGGAGTAGAGAACTCGCACTGAAAGAGCCGTAGTTCCTCTGAGAACAGATGATATATACCTAGTTCATGGAAAGGGACATAAAAGTTGACTAACCTCAGTTCACCGATTCGTTAGGTCTTAATTTCCAACTCCTGCTCATGTTGCGGCTGTTCCCCTTCTTTAGGGAGCAATCCAGCAATTTATAACAAGTGCTGTGCAACTTACCTGATCAAAGACGCAGATTTATTACTGGGTTGGAATGAGGAATAAGCCCTTGATAAAATACGTACGAAGTAAAATCAGTATGCCAATCCTAAATTTTTTGTTTCATCCTATCCCTCTCACCTTGCAGATCTAGAGAATTATAAAGGGGAAATGTTCTCCCATGTGAAGCTTACACAACACAGACCCCCTCCCTTCCTCCCACATCCTCTCACCTCGGCTCGTACAAATCCAAACTGTCATCAGCAGGAGACTAACAGCGATGCTAGCAAGCATGAGCTGTCTCAGCGGTGTTAGCATAGCGATGACAGCTAACAAGAGAAGACATCACATCAGGCGACGCGGCGCAGCGGCGTGCTAGCGGAGCAGGTGCCGCCGCCGCCGCCGTAGAGCCTGAGTGTACTGATGTAGCTGCATGAGTAGTATTCATTCATGCTTAAAAAGCCTGACACTGGCAAGCGAGCAGCCGGCGGCGCGCGATCTCACCACCTGACAGCTGGTTAATGTAAGCGTGTGCAGCGTTTTCTCAGCAACAGGAGAGGACACGGAGGTTTGGGAACTACTTTAGTTCAGTAACAGAGAGTAGGGGCCAGAAACATATCAGGTTTTATTGCATTTGTTGTTTTGTCTCCTTTTCTGTAGTTGTGCTTCTCGCTACTCATTTTTTTTTTCTTTGTACCCCCACTTCTTCTCCTCCACATACTTTTAACAGATAAAAACCCGGACCCATTTATTTTTAAAGGAAAATTATGTGGACATAAAATGGCCCGAAAGGAAATGCTGACCCTTGTCAGACATCAGGAACATCCAGCTTTTAAGGGGGAAGTTTACGATAAATTTAGGGTAAATTAGAAGCTGGACAGTTTTTTTTTATGCTCGGTAACACAGATGTTTTTTTAGATTTTTTTCTCACGTTTCCTGAACAAATACCATAATTTAAATTCAGCTTATTACGTTTTGCAACATAAAAATAACTAATTTTACCTCGATGTGTTTGTAAGATGTAGACATAACAGATTAAAAGTAAAACTGCAGAAAAACCAAAGCTGTTGGATCACTTCTTTCACACCAACATTGAGCCACGGATGAGGCTAAACCGCTTTTGAGGATAACGGCATTTAACGATAACGAAATTTGTTTTAAATGAGACAAAATGAGGGAAAACGCTAACTGGTTTGAACGAACTTGGAGTAATTCTATTAGAATTCCATTCCATTTTCTTCTGCTTATCCAGTGTTGGGTCATGGTGGTAGCAAAGAGAAGGACATTCCAGATGTCTCTTTCCCCAGCAACCCCATTCCAGCTCATCCTAGGGGCCAGATGAGACATACAGTCACTTCTGAAAATTCAGTGTTGACCCTGTGGCTCCTTTCAACTCGGGGCCACATCCATATGCCAGTGATCCACAACTTATATCTAAGGCTGAGCCCAGCATCCCTTCCAAGGAAGATCATTTGAACCACTTGTATATTTGACCTCATTCTTTCGGTCACAACCCAGAGCTGAGGACCAGGGGTGAGGGTTGGAGCGTAGATCAACGAGTAAACTGAGGGCTTTGCCTTACGACTCAGCTCTCCTGTTAGACTTCAGCTTTAGAAATGTTGATTACTCTTTGTTCATCTTAGCGTGCTAGCACTGGTTCCTCCTACTTGTGTGTGTGTGTCCGTGTGTGAGTGTGTGTATGTGCATGCGTGTGTCTTGTGTTTGTGTGTCTGTGAGTGTGTGTGTGCTTGTGTGTGGGTGTTTTGGCCTGTGTGTTGTGTTTGTGTGTGTCTCTGTCTGTGTGTATTGTGTGTGAGTGAGTGCGTCCGTGTGTTTGTTGTGTACGCATGTGTTGTGTGTGTGTGCATTTCTCTGCGTATGTGTTGTGTGCGTGTGTGTTTGTGAGTGTGTCTGTGAGTGTGTGTGTTGTTTGTGTGTGAGCGAGTGTGTGTGTTGTTTGTGTGTGAGGGGTGGGTGGAGGCTGCACCAGGCAGATTCTGCCGAAACAACCAGCAACATACTGACGATTAGAGCGCGGCGCATAATCAGCCAGGAATGAGTTTGCTCTGCATCAAACAGGTGGCCACCCTCGAGCAAAACCTGGAAACAGAACCCCATTAACATGTCTGGAGTGAACAGCAGTGAAAAAAAGGCTTGGAAACAGGGCTTGTGATGGAGAGGGGGAGAGTTGGGTGAAATAAGAATGTTATTTTCTCCATTCTCATGTCCTCAGAGCAGGTCAGCTATACATACACAAGAATGACGATTCTTATTCCTGTTTCCATGAGGGAGAGCTGGTGAGAATGTCTTTCTGTTCTCCGATTTATTTTTCCTTTCTTTATGTAGAAAGTATCTACATAAATACCCCTCCTGCTGATTAAGGTCGGGCCGTACCTTTGTGCAGCTGACATTTCCTCATTAATGAAGTTTGCCACCTCAAGGACGCCACAACCAGCCTTTCCGACTCCTGTCCTCCTCATCTGCCAACCATTTCACTTTAATATCTTCTCCCCATCTTCACTTTTATCTTCTTCTGTCCTGCTCTCTATCTTTGTTGCTTCGGCTTCTCTCTCTCGCTCTCTGTCCCTCTCTTTCTGTCTCTCCCTCTCTCTCTCTCTCTTTCTCTCCCTCTCTTTCTGTCTCTCCCATTTCTTCATTTACTGTTCCCCCTTTCACTTCTTCTGGCAGGTTTTCTAACTATCACTTCCTCCATACTTGCACATGGATATTGGTCATAAAAGCCACAGAGATGCAATTATCACTTACTGTTTTCTTTCTTTTATTGCTGATCACAATACGAAACATTTTCTCCGTGCACAAACCGCAGAGCAAATACAAAAGAAATACTAAGACATTGGCTGGAAGCCAATCAGAAATAGTGTGTTGGTATAGGTGTGTAACGGAAAAGCGAGTTGAGCTTTCGTTTATGGCGATATCAGTCTGTTAACCCGTGTCTGAGGAGCTTATTGTGTTTTTGTGTTGTGCCTTTTCTGTGTTTAGTAGCTTAAGGTATTGCTGACCTCTGTTTTCTGTTTAAGAGTTCTCCAGCTGTGTTTTTATTGCTACCTGATATGTTTATTGTCAATAAAGCTACAAGATTATAGTTTTTTTTTAATTAGCAGGGATCCTCTTTGTTTCTAATTCATTCATGTTTTAACATAAACTGCAGCCCTGCTTATTGACAAGTGCCTCTTCCCTGCAGCTTTTTTTTTATTATGATCTTTTGTAAATGTATTCAGCTGCAGCTAAGGGCTCTGGCTTGATGGTTGCTTCCCTTTATCCGTAGACATTATAAATGCTTATTCTAATGCTTATTGTATTCTATTTTATCATTTTAACTTGCTTAATTTTATCTGATTATCTTATATCTTTTATTCTTGTAATTCATACCATTTTTCTTGCCTGTCGTATCTGTTCAGCACGTTGGTCAACCCTTTTTAGTTGTTTAAATGTTCTATATAAATAAACTTTGACCCAACTTGTCTTTCCAGGGTTGTAACAGTAAGTGTGTGTCTGTGGTAACCATTTAGTTGCTGGGTGAAGTAAACTCCTGACTGGGGCAAGGCTGAACCAGAGACAATTGTGAATGGCATTTAATGTCCAGTATAGGCACCAGTTGGTCGTCTGCACTTGAAAGAACCTGAGTCGTACCGAAACACGTTGGACCCTCTACACCATTGTGTGTTGTATTTTATTCTCCATCGTACTCTATACGCTGCTGATAAGTGTCCATCTGTGTCCACAGACTTTCACATCGTTTGGCATTTATTCAGAAATCTCTCCTCGGGTAACTTCTTTCTCATCCGTGCACATAGACGTGTAAAAAACAAAAATATATATGGTCTGCACTTTCAAAATACAGTATTTGACAAATGGTGGTCCCGAGAGTCAGAACAAAGAAATATTTTGCATACACTGTACCGTCTTCCTGGAATGATTTACAATTTGGCACTTTGGCACAATTTGTCTACTTTAAAGGATCCGGCGAATATTACTCTTAGACGATACGATCACTTTCAAGACAAGACAAGTGCGACTGGTTTAGGATTTCCCCAACATTATTTCTTGATTTTATTTTATTTTTTGTATGCATACATTTATGGGCATGAGATTTCTTTTCAGTTGACGTCCTCTTCGTTGCACCCCCAGTTAGGAAAGTGGTTTAACCTGTTTCTGTCTATTTTAATAGGGCTCTCTAGACTAAATCACTCTTTGAAAACAAGATTCTAATCTCAACTAGGATAGCACCTGGTTAAACGCTGCTCAGTTTCTCACCGTGTGTGTGAGTTTGTATGTCTGTGTGTGTTTGTGTGTGTGTGTGTTTGTGTGTGTGTGTGTGTGTGTATTTTAGTTAAAATGGGATAATTACATATATGTCCCTTGAAAAACCATTGGAATTAAAAAGCTTTCTTTTCTCTTTCACTCCGTAGCAGCTGATGAGAGAGCGGCAGCAGATGGCCAGTCGACCGTTTGCTTCAGTTGCCGTAGCGCTGGAGGTGGGCGGCGACCAAGAGGAGCTGCTACAGGTCAGCGAAAAGACACAAACAAAAGCCGGGAAATATGCTGTTGAGGAAAAGAGTGTCACTGAGGGCAGTGCTCCCATCTGCATATTCCTGCAACAATACAAACTCTGTTGTAGCTTCAGTGGGTGTGCGAGAAAACACGAGACGCTGACACTGGAAACGAGAGTAGTGCTGCAAGTTGCAGTCACTTCAAGTTGTGTGAAATTTAAAGCAACTTTTCTTTTGTTTGTTTTAACTATTTCCACTTAAAATGATTTCTAATTAGATGATTGCGGTAGACGTTGTTTCACCTTAGCAGGACAAGCGGTGAGATATTTATAAAATATTAAATATGCTGATATAATCGGGGCACAAAAGCGTAATGTGCTCTATGCACATTCTGAGAATTGTCTATAGACACTTTAACATAGTTTTTGTTTTTCTCTTGAAACAAATGGAACTACTGACAAAAAAAAAAACAGCCAGGTCAGCGTAATCAACCCTGATGCAGAAAGAGTTGAAGCAGCTACACTATGGTTTTCTGATCAGAAAAACCATCGTGTATATAAATGTTCCCATAACAGACAAATGGGAACGGGCCAACCGCCCCAGCTGAGCGCTGCAGAGCGGTGTTCAGTACATGCAGGATGAAGACAGTGCTGATTCTTAAGCATCACCCAGCCGATCAGAAGGTTTTTTTTTGCAGAGGGCTTCCCTCACATTATGCAATACTATGCTATACAATACAACACCGTTGCAGATGGCTGCCGAGCATTTACACGTACTAACACCATACATCCTTCAATCCTTCCATTCTCTTTCTAATCCTGGACCAGGTATAGTGACAGCAAGCACATCAATCTGTCTTGCAGCAATTTCCATTGTAGTGTGGGTTTAATCCCAGGTCTCCTTTTAGTTGGACAATCCCAGAGAGCATTGAAAGGACGGAACCCAGTATACCATCTTAAAAGAGGCTCTAGCCTCTGCAACCGGTTCATTTGTCTTCAAGAGCAGTGGTTCAGTCTGCTTTGATCTTGAAGGCTGAGCCCAGCCATCCTTCTGAGGAAACTCATTTTGGAACTTTCTATTAAAAAGATATTTTTTGGCCACTGATCATTTTAAAAATATTGAAAAGGTTTATTATGTCTCACTGTAGACCAAGCAGGATTCAACCAGTTAAAATTTGAGATTGGTTGACTTATAATTTTCAGTAAATGATCTTCTTTTGCATGGGACACGTTTTTAAAACCAATAAGATTTATTTAAACTATTAAATAAATCTATTTTTTACTTGTTTCATTCAGGTGTTAATGACAAATATGCATCACATTAAGTTCATTAGTTTATTTTAAAAGAATGTGATCCAAATGCATAGCAATTTCACCATGGAATTTAAATACATAAATCTCAAATAGTAGGATTGAATATATGTGAGTTTGTTTGAGAGTTCCAATGTAGATTGATTGGAGCTAAAAAACTTTGGCTTCTGTCTCAGCTCATTCTCCATTATAATAATCTGTTCCCTGCCAGCATTCCTATTGATGCGGCACTGATCCATCTGCCAAATCACATTTTGTCCATGCAGAAGATGCCTTAGAAAGTTCTACCGGTTCACATGGAGCATTCCAGCTTTGTCTTATGATCCCGTCCTTAGAATGCACAAATAGGATCTGGAATAAGTTTGTGCTTTCATTGAATTAATTTGATCTTTTTCCTTGGCGCCGTGGTTGGGAAGTCTCTCTATAAAGAACAAAAAACTCTCTCAAACAAATGGTGAAATGGTCCAGTAAACTGATGAGTGAGTCTCAGCTGAAGTTCCAGCGGCTAGCCGGTACAAATTTAAGTGACAAAATGCACCTTTTGCACAATGAGTTTCAGCTTTTCCCTTCTGGACGACGGATGTTTTTACCCAATGCGTAGGAAGACGTGCTATAAAAACAGCTTTGTTCCAGCTGCTATCACACCAATGAAGAAACTGTAGGTATAATGAAAATTTGCTCATGATTCCTCGGGAGCTGGTATTTATTTATTTATTCATAGCCTTTTAGCTTGTTTTTGGTTTTGTTTCTTTAAGTTTTAGTTGTTTTTATTGGTATTTCATACAATTTAAAACATTTCCTGATTAGTACTGGAGCTGTTATACTGTTTTTATTGTTTGTTTTAATAGTTTGTCCTAGTTTTGTGTGGTGTATGATTAATGTGAAAATCTACATACGGGCTGAAAAACATCATCATGCTGGCACCTGATTGGCCAATCAGGGCCTGGGCCCTTCCCAAATCAGTGAGCCTGGGCCCTAAGAGAGGAAACTGGCTCCACCGTTCATATGGTGCGTTTGTAAACTGCTAAATATGATGCGTCCTTCTCCTGAGGGGGAGTGGCGGCGGTTCATTGAAGGGTGGTGTCACCTCTGTAGTGAGATGCTTATAGTCAATGACAAACACAGGCAGGGTTCAGATAAAGAGGAAAGGATGGAAGGTGGCGATGGTTTGAAAATAGCAAGTAGGCAGAGAATCTTATGTGACGTTTAACATTAAGATTCGGAGATACACTCCTAACAATAATTTGGTCACTGGTAAGACACAATTAAATTAAGTAAAAATTAGTCTGACATTTAAGTTGAAAAAATGTATTTTAGTTGTGTCACCAGTGGAATCTTTTCTCTTTTTTTGCCAACAAAGAGAGTAAAATATGTATTTGTCTTGAAATGCTGAAGTGATTAAATAATGTTAGATTTGTGGGCAAATATTAAATACAATATTTATTTACTGTTTTATATTTTTGTTTTTAAAGGTAAAACTATGAAAACAAAAAAGTTATCTCACAAAGATTTGAACAATTTCCAAGGCTGGAATTTCAATTTTCATACTTCTTGAAAAACAAAAATTTTTGATGAACTTAAAGAATTTACCTCAACTAGTAACCTCAATTGAACAATTAATCAAAAGTATTTTTGAGTTTAACTCATTCATTTCATTTTTTTGTTGACTTCATCCAACAATTCTCTTTTAACAGTGTAGTTTTTGTAGGGTTGGCTTTTGGCTTGGAGCGTGGTGACAGATGTTCAAGGAGATTTTCTTTACACAAGAGGTCAACCATTGGGAATGAAAGTCAAGACAAACAATCATATTCATTTATAAATGTATCTGTAAACAAAAGGTTATAAATCTGTCAGAAGAAACGTAGTTTAAAACAAACACGGTTGAACCCGCAGTCCATGTGTTAAAACGTATTGATTTCTAGAGACACTGTTTGGCTTAAATAATTATTTCTTGAGTGTTTCAGAATTTAGAAAGCTTTATTCTCATTTTAAAAAAAAAGTCCCTGAAAAGCCCCCAATCCCCTGTGTGGTACGAGCAATCACCCTCATTGAACTCCTAAAAATAATTGTGAAGTTAAGTCTGAAAAACTGTCTGTTTTTAAAAGCTCCCCCTAGTGAGCTACATATGCATACATATTTAGAGTAAAGATAGATAATAATCAAGATAGATCTCTTCGAGTCGATTCATATGTACCAAATTTGGACTAATTCGGAGAAACGGTTGAGGAGTTATGGGCTTGAAACTTTTTGGGATAAAGCGCCCCCTGGTTTCAAAAATATACAATCAACCCTTTCTCAAAATCACAGCATTTTTTCCGTGCACTAAGGTCTATGTGGTTATACAATTTGAAAATGATCTATGAAATATTTTTGTGTTTTTTAGTGTTATCACTAAGGACTTGCAGCGGACAATGACGATTCCATGATATCCCCGAGTTTTTGGGGGATATAATAAATAACTACATTGCAGGTTGTCAGATAAAAAAACACGCTTTACTTTCTTAAATGTCTCATGGAATTACCCTCATCACTTCATGAGTGACACAAATCCATGAATATACAGGAACGATACATAAACAAAAATGAACGGAAGTAAACCCAACTGCTGCTTTGACTTTGCTGTGACGTTACAGAAACGTCTGAAAAACGACATCATCCGGCATCGCAAACCGACTGCTCTGATACACTTTCTCCAATTTAGCGTTCGATGTGCTGACGTCTGGACATGTGACCTATCAAGAATGTCAACGCTGGTTCACATAAAGGGATCATATTTTTGTTTCACTGTTCACCTCCACAGGTGGTTCAGTATCGCCATTTGAAATTCTCTGTCAAAACGTTGGGATATTTAAAAATGTTACCTGCTCTGTCTGATCTCCTGTAAACTGAGTCTTACAGACACAATGAAACAGACGACTATCTGTAAACATTTTTTAATTATTTTTATCTCTATTTTGACCATTTGGACTCGGTTCAGCTCAGTTCTGTTCAGGTGCCAGTGACAATCTCAGGAGTACCTTTCCCTATCTCTGCCTCAGCCTGGTTTTAATTTCATTCCTGAAGGTGGAAGACAATAATGCAGAACTCTTAGGTTAATTACACAACATCTGGTTCATAGTCAGCCGTGCAGCTTAGCATAATTGTGTAATGAATGAGGGAAAGGGAACATTTCCAGCCCGCCCCGCTGCTTTATGTTGTCCCGATTTCGCAGAATAACAGTTTAATAGAGTCATCATCACCCTATTTCATGGCATGTTGAGACGGCGAGCAAGAATAAAACACCTGTCGTTTCCACTCTCACATCGTGAGACCTTTTTTTTTATTATTTACTTTATATATGATTTCCATTCTTATGTGTATCTCCTCTTCCACCAGTAATACAAATTTCTACAGAATGAAGTCAAAAGCTGGTGTTCTCAAACTTCAGATCAGCACCCAAGCCTAAGATGAAGTATTTCCGTGTTTTACTTTCATAGAAAGAAATGGCTGTACAGCAGTGTAGTACAAATTAATAAGCCATCTACATACAAGTAAGAATTTATACAGTCAAAAAGTAAAAAAAACAATTGCAAATAGTGAATTGTTAAGCATTTATTCTGGCCATAAATAACAAAGAATTTAAATGTAAAATTCCAAAGTATCTGGCCCAATATTACCTTAAAAAAAGAATAACAATAAGCAGAAAATATAGTATAATATAATTATGATATATTTTTAAAGTTGAATTGACACTAATTTATTTACAGCCATGTTGTCAATTAAAGTCCATCATAAAGTATATATATAATAAATAAATAAATAAATAAAGTAGCTCAATTTAAAAATTTTAAAATAAACAAAACATAAACAAAAATTTTGTGAAATAGCTCGAAAAAAATAGGGTTTGCAAAATTGAGAAGGGATTAGAAAGAAAACAATGCGAGCTAGAGTTTAGTCTATGTAAAGGAAGAATAACACATGATATAATTACACATAACACACAATTTAATTTATTAGTTCTATTTATGCTTTGGAAAAAAAAGTTGTGATAATAAATTATTTCTGTCAGCTCGCATGCAGCACGTTCAAAGCCCACCAGGGGGCCATGTGTCGTACGATGAGAATGAGTCAACTAAATAAAACGTAAAAGAGGACAAACCAAACCACAAAAGAAACAATAATATACTTTTCACCTCTTAAAGCTATAAATACATTGTGTTTAACGATTATCCATTAGAAATATCTTTAATTTTCTCTGAGTTTTTTTTCCAGATCTTCGAGTTCACTTTTTGAGCACAAAGCACAAACTGGCATCGTTATACTTTTCAGATTTATATCAGTCCTAGATTATCAGTGATAAGACAAAACAGTTCAACCAGACTAGCCCGACGCAGGACAGATTCTCCTCTGATGTCTCAGAGAATATGCTGTGATAGTCATTGTGGGGATTGTTCAATTTACACAAATGAAGATGTCAAACATGTGCCAACGAAAAAAAAAAAAAAATTGCTAAAGTAAAAATAAATTTGCAATAATTTAAACAAATCATTAAGTTTGAAAATCCCCAAATAAATTTGCATACTGCGGGCCCCATGAAAAGTGTAGGTGCTACACACCGGAAGTGATTGTCGCTGACCATCTGTGTCCAATTGAGTATCTGTAGGTAGTGGTGGACAAATAAGTGCTAAGGGAAGGAATTAAAGGATCTAAGATTTCTCAAAGCACTACAGCACACCTTCGGAGGTTTGGTGCCGTCCAGGCCTCAACAGATCTGAGCTTTGTCTGTGAGAAAAGTGGCACCTGCACAATATTAGGCAGGTAGTTATAATATGTTGGCTTATCAGTGTATAGAAATTCACACTGACATATGGTGTGCTTCAATTCCCTAAAAAACATTCCATAAAGAATCAACTTGGAATGCTCCACAGGTGGTTTCTCTTTAAAGACACTTACGCTTCCTATCCTCTGAAGACTTAGATTTACGGGGAGTCTTAGAACAAGATCCATCCATCCATCCATCTTTCTATTAGACTGAAGTGTTCCTGAGGTTAGGGTTGTGGTCTCGGTTGAACTCTTGTAATGATATAGATAGAATGTCACAGCAGGAAAGTGTTTCTTTTATAGTCGTGGCAAGTTCACTCCTCACATGAAAGGAGGAAAAAAAACCTGCATACTTCTGTAAGTGTTTGTTAGGAGAAAATGTTCACGCTGTCTGGTGTTTGTTAATGATAGTAACTAAATGTTTCACAGCTGGAAGACCTGTTGGCCTGTTTAGTTTCATACGAACAGATTATCTGCTCTATTTCGAAGAAATGTGAACTTGAAAGTCCACTCGGAATTCTCTCCATCTCTCTGGAGGAAGGCTGTTCGATTCCAAAGGTTCAGGTCATGGAAAACATCAGTACAAAAGTTACACAGTTGCTACGATGTGATGTTTCTAGAAGATGAAACATTTTTCAGTGCGGGGTTGCTGTGACAAAGTTCTATTTAAATAAAGATAACTGAATTGGAAGTCAAAACCTAAATGACACATCCTACAACTATAGTTGAGAAAGCCCAAAATTCATTTCGGGACCATAGAGACGCTTTTGAGGTATTGACTAAATGAGATCTACCGGTTTTTGACTGAAGTCAAAAGCCCCCAAAACTGTGTGTCCAGTTTTGTGGGCTTAGAATTGCATCATTGCTGTTTGCAGATGATGTGGTTCTGTTGCCCTCATCAGTCCGTGATCTTTAGCATGCTGAAACTATGGTTCACTGCTGGAAAATTTTGGATCTGTACCACCGTGTTTGGTGTAAGTCTCTGCCCCAAGCTAGGGTTTAAGTATCTTATCTTAGCTGATAAGGGCCAGTTAAGGTTTGACCATCTGTTTAGGATTCCCTTTAGATATCTCCCTTTGGAGGTTTTCTGATACTTCCACTAGGCAAGAGACGCCGCAGTAGACACAGAATTCTCTAGCATGATTGCCTATCCCAACTGGTCAGGGGGATGTCTCGAGGATTAGCTGAAAAGTGCAGTGGTGAGGAACATCTGGACAACTCTGTCTGGCCGACTGCCATTGCAACTCAACCCCCGCATGAAGCTGAGTTTACACAGTCCGAGTTTATAGTGATGGCTGTTTGATTTCCACTCACACTGTACGACCTTTTGGGCTCCTGCTGTCTGTTGTCACTATTGACGACTGTCAATAAAGTTTTGTTGGAATAATCTGAGGCAAAGAAAAGTTTGTCTGCTAGCAACATTCTAAAAAGACAAAGACGAGCTGTCTTGATTATTTGTTGCCAAGCTGTGTGTCGAAACCTCTTTTTAAAAAAAAGTTGCCCGCGTATCTGGACTCATAGGTGTCTAGATACGCCGGCATAGACAATAGGGATGGTCTATTTTCCAGAGAGATTTGGAGGTAAGCAAATAACCGCTCTGACAGCTGTGAACCTTTCTTATTCCTCTTTGCTGTTCAGGTGCTATCAGCCACAAACTGCACTTTCTACTGCCTGACTACTTACAGTTTATTATTTACAGGTGCCGTCAGGATTCAGAGGGACGCTCCTGTTAAGTCTTTCCAGTAAATACATTTGTAAATGGTACAAAATTCCAAGCACATAAGTAACTCCCTTGAATCCTATGAGATTCCAGTGATGGTGCCCTGCCTTCTGTCTCTTTCTCAGTAGTAGCAGTAACAGTCACCACATCCATCCTAAAGGCCAACACCTTCAAACCAGCTCATCATAGCTGCATTACAGAACAGAGGCCAACTTGTCAGCATAAATTGGAGTTTCCACCGCCTTCCTAAAGCACTTCCTTTACGTCGTAAAGCTGGTGAGCCCGCAGCAACTAGCATCTGTGCACGCCTCAGTCCGACAGAAGCATTCCCCATCTTACCGCTGATTAACAGCACTCTCCTCTTCTCACAATGCCATTTAAAGCCAGGAATGAATTTATGTCATGTCCTGTGATTTAATGTGGCATATTTATTCTTCAATTGTGAGAATGGATGGATGGATGGAAGGCGGAGCAGAGAATGAAAGGGGAGAGCAGCAGATAAAGAATATTTATGACACCTGGAAATAATATACGTTTATTAGAATGATACACAGATAAACACTGATTTAGCCAAAGGACAGGCAAACACAATGATCACTGCAGGGCTTATCAGCAAACACATAAAGCTTCAATCAGGTTTTGAGGAAAAACACACGCTGACACACAATCATTTACGTTCATCATGGACATTGTATGTGCACTTCTTTGGTTCTCTGTGGTTTCACAGTCACCTGTGGGTCCCTCTGTGGAACCCCCGACTAACACAGGCCGATGTTATTAACTCAATAACTCACACCCCTGTCAACACTAACGAGGCTTAAACAAACCCATTCCACTCAATGTGCTGTTTGCACCTCACAAAGAAAATACTTCTTTCATGTTGGAAGATCAGAAAAGGTGTCCACACCACCCGCTAGGAGAAGGTGGAGGACCTGCAGCGACCTCAGCTGATCAAATGCTCAGATTGCTTTTTCATATTTCTGTCTCTGTCTATGTCTCTGAGATATATTTCAAATTGTCACAGATGCTTTGTAGAGTCCTTTGAATTGTGATTCCAGTAATTGCTTTCATAAATAGACTTTTGTACTTTTAGGGATATTAGAACTTGCTTCTCAAATGACCTATGCTTGAGATTATGTTCCATCCACATCAGCACAAATTTTATTTTTTCCAGACGCATTGGCATCTGTGTTCTTGGAGTGAAAGGATACAAATTGTTCGCCCCTCGCTCGCATGCAGATGTCTGACATGTTTTCGCTCCAGCATTCATCAGAACCAGCTTTGCAGTAGCTCTTGTGTGGTGAGATACGTGTTTGAAGACAGATGTGAGAGGCCACATTTCTTCCTGACTCCACTGCTAAACGGAGCCTAAGTGGGATTGGAGGCTGTCAGATGAACTAATAGCCTGTTGTACTCACACTTCCTTCTCCTTTCTCTCCTGCAGAGGAGGATTTACTGGGAAGCAGCAGGCGGAAAACAATATTTTGCTGAGGAGACACAAACTCACAGACAAACTGATAAATACACAGGAGCCAATAAAAAATATGGTAGTTAGCATTTTATGAATGCCTTCTATCATACATTTTACTTTTTACAGTGTTCTAATTTACTTTGCCCTCTGTTGTTTTTTTCAACAGCTTTTATCCGTCTGACATGTTTTTGTTCTCCCCTTTAAAGCCTTTGTTGCCCTCTTCATTGTGTTACAACACACACAGCAAACAGATGCTTCCTTTGGTCTTTGACCAATCTTCTAAAAGCATGATTTATGTTCATCGTGTCTTCTTACTCTCCACTGAAGTGTTGCTGACATAATGTTCTGTCAATCACTACAATTAATCATTTAATCACATTAATTATAAATCCCACTGGTTCACTGTTTATATATGTAAGATCAGGCAGAGCAGATCGGGGTCAGACATCTGAAATACACGATTGATCAGCCATAACATTATAACGACTAACAGATGAAGTCAGGATAACATTGATTATGATGTTACAGCGGCACAGTTAGGCAGCAAGTTAATATTTTGTGGATGAAGTCGATGACTGGAACCAGGAAAAACGGACAACTGTAAAGATCTGAGCAACTTTGATAAGGGCTAAATTGTAATGACTATATGACTGGATAAGAGCGTCTTTTAGAGCATCTTAACGAATCTTCAGAAACCTCCCATATTGGTCCAAGGAAGGTTTTAATGTTATGGCTGATGAGTATGTGAGTACATCTAATTTTTCTCCTCATTGTGTGGCATCAACATTGTGTGGCAATGGGATTTGGTGAGATGGGCAGCAGGAGAGAGCGATGGTGAGAATGGCTCAGGGAGCGGTGCCAGGGAGAAACAGGTGTCTCGTGTTTCTCTCCCGCCCTCTTCTGCAGCAGTGCACCGGGACCGTCGTGACAGATTGAGACAATCGAAAGTCAAACTGGTGAGCTGAAAATGTGATGAATTAAAAAGAGTAATAAGCATGTGTAAAGATAGCAACCGTTGCCAGCGAACTCATCTGTCCTCAGTCAACATTGAAAGTGAAGTGAGCCCACAGGGACATTTGAATCTAAGGATTGACAGACAGACCGTGTCTAATCCCACCCTCCTGTCTTTGTCTTACACCACACAGCATAACAGCGGAGCTCCTCTGGTGACATTGAAAAAAATATATCTGGTGGCACGTGTTAATAGGGCATGTGAACGACTTATTGTCTCTTGGCCTCAACTTAATAACTTGTTCCCATCAAGTTAAGGAAGTTGTGGGAACAACTTATTATCTGGTGGCCATGACTTAATAAGGCGTCACGGCTCATCAGAAGTTGTTTATGTTCCATATTGTTTCCAGTTTTGGTCTCATTGCTCACATTCCACTGGTTTTCTAGGTCCCCGTTCCACCTGTTGCTCCCCCGTCCCTGTCATTGTCCTGTCCTGTGATTGTAAACACGTGTCTCGTTAGACGCTGCCTTCTAGTGTATTTAATCTGTGCTCCCCTCTCCTCCTGTCCCAGATCAGGTTGGTCCTTAATGTCGAATGTTCCAGCGGTTTTCCTTGAGTGTTCCCAGTGTTTGTTTGGTTTACCAGATATCTGACAGGTTTGGTATTTTGCTTACCATTTTGGATATTGGCTGGGCTACTACCGCCAAACGAAAGCCGGCTGTGGTGGGAGACCGAAAGGGGTCTTTGCTGAAGCAAATTTCCTGCAACTGTCTTTATTTCTACCACCTTTTTCTATTGTCCATATACGATATATAAGATTGTATCCTATGCACCTTTGCAAGAGGCAAAACCCAAACCTCGAAAACATTTTCTTGAGCCATACATTAAATGTGTTCCCCCATGCAGTGCATAACGAAGGTGCCTACAACCGTAGTTCACCTTCTACTACAGCCACAACTATCTTGTTCCCACGCCATATTAGGTCGTGGCCCCCTGGTGATATATTTACTCCAATTTCACCAGAGGCTCATAACTAATCTTATCTGAGCCATCCTTTCATCTGACCTACATCCCATTAATTGACATATTTCTCCCTTTATTTCCCCCATCAGTGGAGTTTTCACATGCTCTCCTTCTTAATGGTATTCCCCTTTCCTTCCCTTCCTCCTCAGCCTCTTTGTTCCATCCATCATCCACGCACGCCCTTCTTTCTCTTTCGCCCCTGTATGACAGTACATCATGTAGAGTAGTGCCAGTTTCAGGTTCAGCTGACCAAGCAGGTGCCTTCATTAAGTCCTGAACGCTCAGCCTGTGTGTGTATGTGTGTGTGTGTGCGTGTGGTGAATGAGACTGCAGAATGAATGACAGCGTAGCAGATGTGGTTTCCTGCATGAGAGTACAGTGAATACTGACCTATCTGCAGGAATGCATGTATGCGTCACATCCAATGAGAGCTTTAGCAAGTTTGAGGGAAAAAGTGTTTCATGTGTGCAAACATGTGCAATGTAATGATTCTTTCAATTATATGAGCACCCAAAGCAACACTCTCTTACAGATTCTAGCGGAGAGGAACCATATTGTTTTTTTCTCGTGTGTTTGAGTAATACAAAAATAAATGCAGGAAGTGCCAAGATTGATGGATGGAGGTATTTTTCACAATACTTTTTTAATCACATTAATAAAAAAATAAAAAAATAGCTTCAAATGTTTTAGGAACAAGTAATGAAGGAAAGTAGTTCCATTGAAGAAAATGACAAACTTTCTTCCTGTAAATATTTGAATTCCAAATCCCCACTTACCCCTCAAACAAAATGTCAAATTAATCTTTTGTCTCTGAAGGTTGAGATTGTACAGACGGTACAAAATAGATTATTAAAATCTAAGGTATAATTTACTTGTACATCAGAACAAAATCTTTACTAAATTTAAAAAATATTGGGATCTTTTCTGGACTTAAAAATGAGTCATCATATGTAGGAATGTATCGTGTATTTAATGACTGTAACAAAATCATGTTTATAACATAATTACACATAATTCTAACATCTAAGAGCTTTTGTAAGTTTGTTGACTTCCAACGGGTGGTTTGTACTTCTTCGCACCTGCTTGAGCTGTAATACCTCGATAGTATTCCTGCATCTAACCTGTTCCCTCTTCAACTTTCTGAATGGCTGCACTTTTAGATACGAATACGTAAGCAAACAAATGAATCATACATATACGTATACAAACCTGCTACTATTTAATATAACTTACATGTGGGTATTGTGAATGAGAAAAATGGTATTTCTACACGACTAACACAATATTCATGTTTTGTCCTTTTTTAATTAGAGGAGAGGAAGAGGCAAGTATTATTAGCATAACTTTGTATATTATATATTTGGATCAAAATATATATTTAATATATACTATATGATGATATATCATTCTATCTTAATAATATACTTTCAATCAAAGCAGACAAAGAATGAGCAAGTGATACATTTGGTGCTAAGGTGGAATGATCTGAGCAGCAGTATGGAATATCCCAACTTTGGAGTCTGGATACTGGTGGTGGTGGCTGATGTCTCTGCTGAGGCTGGATCTGCGAGTACTAAGCGGAGATGTGGAAGTGGACGGCGCATGAAACAGCAGCATGGAAGGAATTAGATGTTTGGAGAGAGAGTCATATTTAAACCCGGCAGCTGTTGGTGATGGGATAGACATCACTGTGTCACAGCTGTGACACAGTGATGGGATGGATGAGGCGACCTGAACGAGGGCAGCTGATATCAGCTACAAGCAGGGGATTGAGAATGAACATTGAAGATAATGTACAGGTATGAGCAGTAACAGTGGCCTGAGTGGGCAAGAGGATAGTCTTTCTAATGGAACCTTCGAAAGATTGCCTAACATTACTCAGGATTTTTTGATGGTGTACTACTTTTATATTAGATTTTTGATCATATGAGTCCCACCACAGGACTAAAGGTGAGCAATCTTTTTCAGTCAGGGCCACTCTGCTCTGGAACTTCCTGCCTGAGGAGCCGAGGCTTGCAGAATCAGTAACATCCTTTAATACAATTCTTCAAACACATCTTTTCAAGAAAGCTTTTTAGTAATCTAGTTTTCCAGTCGGTCGCTGTTGGTTCTTGCTATTTGTGATTGGTTTCTGTCACTGTGTGTATCTTTTAATTCCTGGTTTTATCATCTACAGCTCTTTTGCTATACAAATGTTTATTATTATTATTGTTAGTATTATTATTGTTATTATATAGTTAATGTATAATATACAAAGAATTCAAAGCAACATTCAACTTTTTTCTTCCCGTTCATGTGCCTCCGTAGAGCGCTGTGACGTATGAGCCTATCTATGTTGAGATTCTCTGGAAGTCCACTGTGTTTGTTTGGGTTTTGTTTTTATCTCCAACAACCGTGTTTATGTCAGAAAAGATTGATGACAACGGAAAATGATGGACTTCAGCTTTGCTGCTCGTGTTCCTGCTACTGATGAGGGCAAATGATCCTATGATGAATTTCAAGTGCGTGGAACTAATAGAATTAAGTATTTGTCTGTGTGAAAACAACATAATTCTCCTCCTGGCTGCATTCCATGACCTGGTGTGTCACATTTTAAGAACCTTATGTCTTTTGTTTTTATAGTCTTGATGTGATGAAGTCTGCACATTTAGATTAAGACAGCTCTTCCAAGAGTGAAAAATAGCTTGTGAGAACGATGGTCGGATTCCTGCGTAGATTCATTCCTCTCATAACAACAACGACAACTGTTGTGTAAACATTCTCCATAAGTCTGCTGTTAAAGGAGTTTTGAAGTGCTAATAAGCTTACCAGTCAGCCAAGTCAAATGAGGCTATTTATTTATAAAATGTGATGATAGTGGTTTGGAAGCGTTGAGTCAAGCTATAATGGTGCCTACCATATTCTTTCTCATTAGGTTGTTTTCCCAGTACACAGCCTTCTCTTCTCTTAATGGTGAGTGTGTTTCTCCATTTTCCTCTTTTTCCCGTGATCGATAACTCAACTCCACCTCCTCCTCTGGAATCCATCAATACTGAATTCAGAGGGGGGGAAACATTTCCAATGATGATGGCCTTTGGAGCCATTGTTATGTGTGTTCTTCTGCACGATGCCTGCATGCAGGCGTATGTGTGTGTGCGTACCTTCGCAATGTGAAAAAAAAAAAAGAAGCATGTGTGCAAGCAGTTATGGATTTGTGTGCATCTCCTCCCCTGTGGATGCAACTGCACATCCTTGGCAGCAAGAGAAAACACATTAATCTTCTCAACGCTAACGGTGAAAGGAGAGAAAGAGAAAGCGCATCTTCGTAGGTGTGCATCTAAAGGAGGACGGGGGGACTGTGAAAGATATACTCCACCTCCCGAATGTAGAAGAGTCAGAAAAAAGTTCGGCTTTCACGAGACATTAGAGGGATAATTCATTTGTCGTTGGAGAACGAGGGATGGATGGAGTAGGGAGAGGTTGCAGAGTGACCCTTCTGTCCTTCCATGCAGTAATAGGATTGTTCGGTCACGGACATGCTGCTTAAAATGGAAACTCAACTCTCTAACACACACACACACACACACACACACACACCTACCTCTTTTCTCTTGCACACAAATGCTCATGCAATGTGTTTAACATGCAGTGCAAACATGGATGTGAGCCACACTGAGGAATGGAACGAAAGGAAGAAATGAGTGATGAAAAAAATGTTGCAAAGAAAAGAGAAAAATGCTGAAGGAGAGCCTGACGAAAAATACCAACGTCTGCTAATACATTAAGATCTAATAAACTTTCTTTTTAACTACACATTCATGTAAAGTTGATGAAATGTCCTCCTCCTCTGAGTTCTCTTCAAGTCTTCAGGACGCATTCAAGTATGTTGTCAGCGGAGGTGCGTGGAACTTTGGCTCAAATGCCTTCGCTGTCAAACCAGTTCAGTGGAAGTATCAGGTCCTTAAGCTCCAATTAGTCTGACTCTAAAGAAATGATGACCGGTGAAAAAATATAACCTGGACGGATGATCCACAATCTTGTTTGGTTAAGTTTGGGCAGGTTAAAATTAATAGGAAAAGTTCACCGTTTTAAGGAAACAGTAAATTACCCATTGGTGTAGACATGCACACAGGTAGGTCTCATTGGATGCTCCCCTGTAAGATTTTCACATTATGTGTAAAGAAAACCCCCACTAATTAGTTAGTTTTACTTAAGCTGTAAAAGTACAGAAGTTCATTAGATCATCAAATTAAAAAAGCACAACGACAAGAACAGAACCCAGGTCACCTCTGTGGGACTCACACCCACTTTTTGTTTAAGTAACTTTATTTTTCAGATCTAAAGGCTATAAAATTTTGTAATTTCAGAAAGTCTTCAGAAATGCTGAGAGTAAATATGGCAGAAGCAATGAAAGAATAAAGCCAAATACTGCAGATAGAGGAATTACCGATGTATTTTAAACCTCACTATACACTGAAAACACAATTAAATTAAATACTATTGAATCTCAAATTTAAGATGTAAATAACTTTTGTAAATAAAATATGTGTTAAAAAATATGTTACTATAGCGGATGTCATTTTTTTCAGATCAACGAAAATTCTACTCTTACAGTTTGCAATATTTATCTTAAAATGCTGCAGGAATTAAATAACGTCAGATCAAGGCACAGATAATAAACTGTTTTATATTCTAGGTTTTGTTCAAGGTGAAGCCATGAAAGAGATTTGAAGAATTTCCAAAGCTTGAATGTCAGTTTTCAAAAATTGTTGATGAACAAAAAGAAATTAATTCAATTAGAGACCTAAGCTAAATTAAGTATTTTTGAGTCAAACTTATTAAGTTGTTAATACTTGATTTATTGAGAGTCACCTGTTGAAGTCATTTTTTTACATACATCAAACAATACAGTTTTTACAGTGTAATTACAGATGGGTATTGTGCAGCAAAATTGCAGGTATATCCTTGAATGACCTTCAGAACCTGCATCAGGTCAGGTCATTGAAAAATAATAACTAGTTTTAGTAAATTAATACTGAAGCTATTACTCCTAGCCAGTCAAGTAGCCAGTTTAGCCTGCCTCTTTCCCTTCCAGAAGTTCTGGGCCACATACAACGGTCAGAGAAGACCACTCCCACCTTTTTGTCTGTGTAGGACCCTCCAACGCTGGTCACCTGATCTCCTCCTCTGAAGAAGAGCAGCAGTGGAGGAGGTCAGGGAGGCGGTCTGCGTGCGTGAGGCAGTATCTGCAGACAGATTAACACTCTAATAGATGAAAGTTGTAAATGATTTGCTGTAATGGTGCGTTCAGGCTCTGGAAGCGAGAGGCTGAATCACCAAGACTCTGGAGCTCAGTCCCACGGAGAGCCTTCAAAGGCTAAACGATTATAGCCGCCTCCATTCCCACCAACGCAGACTTCCGCTCCGATTCCCACCGACTCCCACCGGTGCAGCATAGAGTGTGTGTTGGTGTGTGTGTGTTTTTAGACGGTATTACTCCTCATATCCTCTCCTGATTTCGGTCCTGTCGTCTTCTCTCTTCCCTGCCTCTGTCCGGTCATGTCTGCCTCTCCTGCCCTCTACTGTTTAGCTTTACTCCCCCCTGTTTTCTTCCTCCCCCTCCACTCATCGCTGCACCTTTCTGCGCAGATGTTCTTATAAATTCTTCCCTACGACTGAGTTCTCCTGCTCCTTCAAGCTTTTCCTCTCTATTCTCGGCGCTTTCTCTTTTCCTGTCTCGACTCCTTTTCTTTTCCTTCAATCACCTGGTCTCTTTTCATGTCCTTGTTTCCTAAACTCCTCCCCATTCCTATTTACCTTGCATCCTTGCTTCCTTTCATTTTGCATTATATCCATTTTGCCTTGCCCTCCTGTCATCTCCCTTTTTCTATTCTAATTTTCCTCCTCTAATCCTCTCATCACTACTCTTCTCTTCTCTCGTCTCGTGTTCTGGTTCTTCTTTATACTTCCTCTCCTCCAATGGTTTTAGTGGCAAAGTAAAAGTCTCCTCTCAGCAGCAATCCTCTGGTCCTCTCTTTTCTCTCATCTTCTTCCATCTCCTTGTTTCTTCTCCCAGCCTCCGCTCCTTTCACTGTTTTTTCTCTGTACTTCCTCTCTATTTGTTTCCTCTCCTCTCATTACATATTTTCTCATTTTCTCTCATCTCCCCATTTTCCTTGCCACTCCTTGTTTTCCTTCCTCCCCACTTTTATTTCCTTATTGCTTTCGTTAATCTCCCAACCTCCTTTCCTCGCCTTGTTTCCCCTCATCTGTCTTCTCTCATTCCTGTTCCTTTCATCTTCCCGCACTTCCTTTCTGCTCTTTGTTTCCTTTATGTTCTTCTTCTATCCTTTTTTTCTTTTACCAACCAGTTTTTTCTTTTCTTCTCATTTTCTCTCATCTTCTCATTTCATTTATCTTCCTTGCTCCGCCTCTGGACTTCCTCTCCCCATCACCACCCTTCTTTCCTACTCTCATTTCCCCACTTCTTTTCCCCTTTTTTCCCCTTCCTTTCTTACTTTCTCATCTCCAATCCTCTGTCTCTTTTCTCATTTCTTCTCATCTCCTTTCATTACATTTCCAGTCGGTCTTGATTACTCTCCTCTCCTGCTCTCTCATTCCCTCCCCCTTCTGATTTACTCTCCTCTTCTTTCCTCTCATTTCCTCCTTCTCCTTGTTACCTCCCATCCCTTTTCCTTTCTTTTCCTCCCCCTTTCTTGTTTACTCTTCTCTCATTTCCTCACCTTTCCTCCCCCCTTCTTGTTTACTCTCCTCTCCTTTCATCACATTTCCTCTCCCTTCTTGTTTCCTCCCTTCTCATTTCCTCTCCTTTCCTCCCCCCTTCTTGATTTCGTCTCCTCTCCTTATCAACACGGGTGTAAATACTTTTCAAACAGAGTGTCGATGTGTCAGGATAATGCTGGAGGACAGCCTGCAGGTTGTCACGGAGACATCATGTTCACTCTGACTTGGTTTTTTATTTCCCAATTGTAGGTGACAACAAACTGATTATGAGACATGGAACAGCTTTAATGGGGAGAACAGAAATAGGAAGGAGAAGCAGGAACGAGACGCACCGTATCTCCTGTTGGATCTGTCTGATTAGCGGAACAAAGATACCACTTTACGCCGGGAAATCTCTCACTCTCAAGGCTATAGGGGATTTTTCTTTTTTTTCTTCTTTTTCTTTTTTTTTAGAAATACTTCAAACTATCCTTCTGCTCACGTTGTTTCCCTCTTCTCCTGCTCTGAGCTTAATCCAGATAATACTGCTATGAAACACCTCTTCTTTTAAAGAAATCATCTTCATCTCAAATGCCACAAGGAATGAATGGCTGCATATGTTTCCTCTGCACCTCACTAGCTGGAAAGGTCAAAGGTCGTGAGAGGTTTGTTTAAATGCGTGCGTGGACAGAATTTCAGCATTGACCAGGAATATTCCATACAGGTTTAAGAATGTTAATGCTACAGATCACACTAGTACAGCTGAAAATAGTCATGTGAAGTATTTCTCGCAATTACATACAAAGCTTTGTTCCATGTTTAAATCATTTTTCCAATTGGAAAACAGTACAAAAAGAAACGTAGAAAAAAGGAATTGTTATTGTATGTTTTACTCCATTCAATACATTGGTTTTTCGAACACATTCTATACCAAATTACGGGAAACAAATATCTTTTTGGAAGATTACACAGGTTTATTGGTAACAGATAATGGTAACATAATTGGACATTCAACATTAAGGGCAATGTTAATGCTCAGCTTGAGCAAATACAAATTTAAGATATAAAGAGCTATGTAAATACTTTGAATTGAGGGGGATTAGAGTTATCTTGAACTGGGGATTAACACTAGTCAGAAATTATAATCTTTGCAACTGCAATAACAAAAATGGCCAAATGACGTCGTATATCAGGAATGTATATTCAGTCAGGCGAATGAATGTTAAAAAGAAGGGGCAGCCATATTTGTCAGGCACAGCAAAGAGTAACATCAATGTTGATGTCCATGTCACACAGAATAGGATCAATGGTTTGAGCTGTGCTCTGGGCATCCATGAAGCCATTAGCGTGGCAGCAAAAACTGCTTATCATATGGAAGCAGCCAAGTTGCTTCCTCTGAAGTGCCGTTTAACAACATTAACCCAACTCTCTGGCACCACCGAAGGATCCTGAAGGCATAGAGTCCAAACTATTGGATAGAAGCCAATACATTTCTGTTTATGACAAGGCATGCATGAACGAGACGGAAGAATAGAAAACGTGGTGAACCAGTGCCATTCTGATTACTTACTACTTACAAGCTTGCAAAAGATAACCATCTGAAGTGATCGCACTGTAATGATCCCTAAAGCCAATCCTAACCCTACATATTTGGGTTCGGTGTAACACAGTAAGCTTTTATGAAATAATAATGTGAGGTCAGGTAATAGAGGTTGTGTTGGAGTTGTATCTGGCCTAAATTGGGAGCAATTTGTCTCTTAAGTTATTTTAAATGGAAAAAACTCAGGATGACCTCTAAAAAAGAAGTTTTTAGTGTAATCTGTGAGTATGACATTGTTTCAAAACGGCCCTATATTGTTGTTATGGATTAATTTAAATTCAGATGCGTGCTCTGTGAAAATCCAAAAATGATGTTCCCAGCTAAAGTCACTCTCTCTCTCACGCACAGAGACACACTCTATCTGTCTCGCTCCCTGATCAGCACCATTTCAACTCAATCCAGAGGACTCCCTGTGGAGGCCAGCAACAGACACTGACGGTCAGGAGGAGGAAATTGAAAGGGTGTTTTTGAATGGAGAGACGATTGGACATGACAATTTTCTGCCCCGCGGGGGTGGACATGCATGGCCAGCCTAATCGCCTAAGGAGAGCGCGACAGGGAGGCACTCTCGACACCTCAGGGGTCAGAGAGGGATGCAGCGTTATGTATTTGTGTTACTCAGCCTCAGTTGTGTTCAACAGGGACGCCAGTCGGGTTAACAGCCTGCTCAAAGGACTTCAATCCAGCTTTAGCCCTTTTGTGTCGCAGTATGACCACTTTAAATGCCACTGTAGGCAGGATGAGAAACAGGGGAAAGGAGAATTAAAGAGGGAAAAGGTGCTTGTCTGTTACTTATGATGCGCCTGAAAAAAGGTATTCTGCTATATAACTTTGTTTTTATGCGCTAGAATCAAGCATTTTAATAATGTTCTTCTCACTTCCAATGAATAATGTGTTTCATTATGACCAGAGGTAGTATTATTTAGATACTACCACTGTATTATAAATAATACTATTATTTATAGTATTTATTTCTTCCAAAACCTTTCATTTGAACTTTTTTTTTTTTTTTGATCCCGGAGACTTGGGATACAAGATTCAGATGAATAGCTGGTTTCAGAGTAAATAAAGCTAACTCTGAGTCAATCTCTCTCTTGTGCCTCTTCACACTGAGTTTATTTGCTTTGAGAAGACAAGTGGAAAACTGTAACATCCAGATAATCAGCATAACAAAGATCCGGCTTTGTGCTGAAATTATGCCTGCGGCTTTTGTTGATATGAACAACGATAGGAAGCTCTTTGTTGCAAGAGATGAACTTGATATCCCATTTCTAGTGCCTTTGTATTTCTATAGTTATTAAAGAGGATTTGCGTAAATCACACAGCTGACACAGCTGGATCAAGCAGCGTACATTTATAAAAGTGCATTAAGGGCCTATGTACATATATATGTTCCCCGCTCCAATGAGCAACTATGAAAATGTGATGTTGACGTAACCCAGTATGTTTTTCTGTGAAAGATTAGTGGTATAATAACGCCATTATGCTGCTAAGTCAGAAAAATTTTAACATCTGGTGCATTGTTTGTCCAGCAATTTCCTGATGAGGTCATTTTGACAAGATTTGAAGAGATTGACATAGAGGGTAATGGAAGTAATGCAGCAGACAGTGAGGACTGAAACCAGAGGAAGAAAGAACTGAGGAGTGGATGAGGAATGGAGAAAAATATGGAGGTAGATTAAATAAAGTTATGACGCTGCCTTTATGCTCTGTTCTGTTTGTAATCATCCCCACTTTTCTTTGTTCCACCAGAGTGAGCCAGGTTCTACTTTCAGAGTGGTGCTAAATCGGCTTCAGAGTTGGTTCAAAAAGTGAACCGCTTCAGAAACAGTTACTTTTTCTACATGGCTGAAGGGGCACTAGAGCCATGTCATTACATCACAGAGGGATTAAAATCATGTCACTTCTTTCAAGAGGCATTCAAATCCTGCAACTATGTTCCTGAAGCAATAGAATACTGTAATTTCCTTACAGGGGGACTGAAATCATGCAAGTGCATTACAGAGGCACAAGAATCCTGTCACTTCCTTACAGGGGGACTAAAATCCTGCCACTACATGACAGAGACATTATTTGTGCCATTTGGACTAGAGCCCAAGGAAGACACTTCAGTTTCCATCTAGTAGAGGTAGAAGGTTTAGCATATTACCCACAGACCGTTAAGATAATACCTAGAAGAGGCCATTATACACTCAGACTGAGATTTGTGTCGTATGTGAGACAAGGTTGATTATTTAATCAACCATAATTGATTAAATGTAATGTCCTGTTTTTAGGTCCAGGAGAGATTGTAAAGAGGGGCAGGTGGAGTTTTAAATTTGGAACTATTTTTGAAACTCATTTCAAACTTTCAATGACTGTTCAGCATCTCATGATTTGCTGGGAAAGTATTAAGCAAAAACAATATTCTCCTATTCATTTGATTTTTTTTAAAAACCCTCTAGTGGCACCAACACAAATTCTTAACTAGAGCTTTTTAGATTTAATAGGAGATAAAGCAATAAACCATTACTCTTAACTGTACTTTAGACTCTCCAGAACCATTTTAGAGCCCGGTTACCCCAAAATTAAAACAGAACTGATATTGAAATGTGATTAAGGTATAATGGCCTCTACACAGCTGGACAATGCCGAGCTGGAGAGGAGTAGATTCAGTTGAACTGTTCCCTGTCTAACTATTTAATTATATACAAACGTTATTTAAGTCATTTGGAAACTTGAGATGACATTAATATTAAGTGCTGGACTATTTGTGGTCACTTTTCTTTTTCCCATGCTAGATTATATTTTATTACATTGCTCCCTGGCCACCAGGGAATTTCTTGCTCCTTGGATGATTGAATTAAGACCTTGCACTTTACCACGGCTGTAATTTCCCAAGATTGTGTCCATAGCAGAAATTCAGTAAGACCTGTTAGAGAACAGCTTAAGAGAGAGAAAAAAAAGCTGCTATCCAGGGGAAAGATAAAGTTTTGGCTCTATTTCCCCTAGTCCTCAGACGATTTATCTGCCCTGATGCTGCAGCCGCATCCACCACCTACAAATACTGTTCAATTGTCCACTTTGTTCTTCCTGGGGACGAAATGGGATCACTCACAAGAGACGAAAGATTTGAAAGGAATGAAACAGTGAGGAGAGGAAATGAGAGGAGCAGAGAGGTGAGGCTGTCATTTTGTTGGATGACCCTGGGCTTCATCTGAAACAAAATGTTCTTCTGTGGTTTGTTGTTTTTTTTTCATAAATGAAAAGCAAACAGACTCAAAAGGAGTAACGGTGCAGGGTGGCCTTGTCTCAGTTTGCGTTCTCAGGTTGTTTATCTCTGGCAAAAAAAATTAAAAGGCCATTCCACTTTTTAGCCAGCACCAGAATCACAGAAGCTATTTCTTCTTCTGCAATAAATAAAGGATAAAGTACTGACACAAGGATTGTGTGTAACACACTTTATTACACACACTGTGTCACAATGCTGCTGCTCACCAGTGACGTTAGCTGTGACCATCCACTTAAAGCTCAAGAATTAATAATAATTAATGATTTGGGGGGGGGTTTCCCCCTCTGGTAACACACAATTAAAAGTATTATTGAGTCTAAAATTAAGTTGAAAGTAATTAATTGTGTCATCAGTGTAAGCTAATTTTGTAGATAACAGACAAATCCCTTTTTACAGAGTGTAATATTTACCTTCAAATACAGTAAGAATTAAAAGAAAAAAGAACGAACAGATTTTTGCACTAATAGTGAACAAATATTGATTTAATGTTTTATATTTAAGGTTTTATGAAGGTAATACCCTGAATAAACCTCTTTTTGAAAAAGATATGAAGACTTTCAAAAAGTGGAATTTCAAATTGTTTTGATTTTCGGGTCCAATCATGAACTGCAAAAATAAAATTGTTGATAAACTTAAAATAATAACATCAACTAATAACCTGAATAAAATAGGTATTATTATTAATTTAGGTTGTAAATATTTAATTTAATTGGGTATAAACAGTTGAAGTATTTTTTTTTGAGTTCATCCAACAATTCTCTTTTTACAGTGTAGATTTGGCAGAATTGAGTCTTTAGAAGAGATGGATCATCAAATTATAATGTTATGGATGATCAGTGTATCGTCTCATATATAGACATAAAGTCTATACCAAAGGCTTTGGCACACAGCGATGAGACCGGTGGTGGTGGGAGCCACAGCAGAGAAACTAGGGCTTGTTCTCTTCATCTGCAGTCATTATAGTCGTTTAGTCTGCGAAATTCTGAAAGATGATCATCGCGATTTCTCACGGCCAAAAGCGACGTCTTTGAAATGCTTCTTTAATCCAACTAATACTTTAAATCTTAAAGACCATACACTGAAACAAGACTGTTTTGCATGAAAATGTATTGAACCCATAATGAATATAGGTGATAATTAGTCTTCATTTTTTTTATAAACTAATTAATTAATTTCCAAATTGTCCACCACTTGTCATGAAATCCAGCGAAAACTGATGGCAATCAACTGATTTAAGCCCCCAAACTCCAGTATAACACAGGGCAGTATAAGTAATGTCAAGATTTAGTGGTATTCTCGTAATGGTGGGATTTTATACATAAAAGGACATCTATTATAATAATTACATCTATTACTCATAAAACCTTTTTTCTTATAATGATATAATGTATATATGAGATATTTGTACTTGAAATACAAATGCTGTTTTTGGTCAAGTCATTTCGTGTGTGTCCAGTACGAGACAAGATGAAGTATTGATGAGGCTGTGATTTAACTCAAAAGTTAACGGTTAACGGTTTGAGGACGGCACCAAAGCCATGAAAACCTGCTTGGTCTAAACCAAAGACCTCCCTGGATTATTTCCAAAATTTCTTTATACAATAAAGGACTGCTGCTGCTCAATATTGCCAAGTATCCAATTTCACCTTGCACATAGTCAGCAAAAATAGTTGTCTGGCCTTAAGTGGCACATTATATTTAAAATATAAATAAAGATAGAGACAGAGAGAGAGAGACAGAGAGAGAGAGAGAGAGAGAGATACTGCTATGTACTTAGTGATTGTCAGCTGAGAAAGCTTTTATACTGGACCGACAGCTCAGCAGGATTTGACTATACACTTAAATGGCTACCTGGACTCCACCCACCCAACTGTCCTGTTTGCCTCCCCTCATTTCTACCACTCTTCATCGTCACGTTCACTCTCTCTCTCCTTGTGTGTGTACGTGTCTCTCGCTCACTTATTGTGATTAGGCTGGGAAAGGAGCCAGAGAAAGCTCTTATGGTCACATACAGTAACCCTCATCATTTACTCCCATACTATACGCCCAGTCAGACTCTTAGAAGTATGCACTGGCAAAAACATTTGACATTTAGATGCCTTTCTTCAGCCATCATTTGTGCAAAATATGTTGATAAGCAGGGCCATTGATGAAGCTGATGATAAACGTTGTAGACTGCAGGAATACTTTGCGCCGCTACTGAAGCGTTCTGTTGCGTTCTGACTCAGCAACAAACCATATCTCTGCAGAGCACTGATGCGACAATGGAGGAGAAGGCCACCCGATAATGTGGTCAACTCGAGTTGAAGAGCATTAAACGAGTCTTTTATGAGCTAGGACATGAGGTATATTAAACACAAAGTGTCAGTTTAGTGAGAAATAATAAACCTAGTGTGGTTCTAGGATTTTTATAAAGCAGGGGCCATTAAAGTACTACAATTTACACATGGAGTACGAGCGTATGTTTGTATTTTGACAGTAAGCATATATTAAATTTGACATTAAAACTACATTTTCTGTGTTGTACTGAATGACATCCATTTCTGTTCCCAACGTTACTGAAGGGATAAAAAGTGAAACCATCATATATTTTAGAAATTTCCTCGCCTCTTTGTGATGTAATCCTGTCAGATCATAATCATTAAGTGACACGCGTTAAAACGTTGTTGTTTTTTATCTTTGTTACACTGAATGATATTGATGAAGGGCAAAAGTCGTAACAAAAGTTATTCAAGTTTTTTAAATATTTATTTAGAAATGGCGCAGCACCAATTTTCTATGACATTTTTACACTTCAAAGCTCAATCACTGCTGAAGTTTTAAGTTTGAAATATAAATATTTCCGGTTGAAAAGAAGAGTAAGAGTTATGTGACTCAATATTATATGATGATGCGCTATGGCGACCCCCTAAAAAAAAAAATGGACAGAGCCAAAAAAATCTCCATATGTTAAATGGGTGGCCTTGGGACACAAAGTGTTCACGTCTCGCCTTTGACCAAAATACATCTCATCAGTCATTTTCCGTTTGTCCAATAGTTTTGAACAAAGGCATAAAACATAATTCATTCACTTTCTTAACTCCTATCCTGTTAAAGGTTGCGGGCTCGGGGCCCGGAGCCAATTTCCGCTGAGATTGGATCATAGGCAAGGTAAACCCTGAACGCGTCGCCAGTTCACCACAGGGTCAAAACATAGAGACCAACCACCTTTCGCACACTCATTCACATCAAAGGGATATTTAGAGTCATCACTTCACTGCATGTTTGTCTGTGGGAGGAAGCCCAAAAGCCCGGTGAGAACCCACACAAACATGGCGCCAACATGCAAACGCCACACAGAGAGGTTCCAAAGAGTTTGCTTTGAAAGTGGAATCTTCCTGCTGTGAGGCAACTGTGCTACACTTAGGAACTAGAATTTGAAACAGGGATTCATAGGAATGTATGGTGCATATTTTCCCAAATATAAAATACATATAATCTATGCTATTGCAGCAAAAATAGCAGTTTAGAGTGAACAAACCTGAGTAGATAACGCCAGTACCTCAGCTAATACTTGCTGAGACCTGACCCTAAAAGCCGTACCCTGAAAAAAGTTTTAGTCGTTTGTTGTTGTCACGATGTTGAATAACGTTTTATTCTTAGTCACAATTTCCGCACGAGCCAGAAGTTAAGCGAAGCTACCACAGCTTTATCAAAACATCACTAAATTGTTTCTGTTTTATATCTGTTTTATTCACTAAATGAAAGCCATAAAAAAGCGCGTTGGGTTGCATCGCTTTTAGATGTCCTTTGTTAACGCTTCCGTTGTCTTGTGGCTTTAGCGGATTGTTTTTCTTAATGTGTTTTGGTTTCTGCAGCGCTCCTTTGTTGTCAAATTGATGAAGATGTTTTCTTTATTTGCTTGTGCTTTATCTGTTTGTATGTGTTTTCTTCAGTTTTGGAGAGGAAGAGGAAGACCTCTTCTGTTACCATAAATCTATAAGTTATGTTATTGTCAGATGTTGAGAAATAAGTTAAACAACATAATAATAAGGTGATGTGAGGACACAGGCTTGTTTGTGCTCTAATTCACAGAAACGAGGGATGTGCAAAGTCGGAACATTCCTGGCTCAACATTGGGTGTTCTAAGTTAGGCTGACTTTAAGATAAGCGTAAACAGGATAGAGGGGAATAGGAAAAATACCAGTTAAGATCCAACTCCATGTTGGGTTTGTAAGAGAATGAAAGAGTGAGGTAACCGGTCAGTATAAAAGAAGCAGTGGTCAAGGACATGTTGGATTTTCTCTGTAATTACCCTGACTCTGCTCAATAAATCCCGCTTTGGCTGCAGGCGTTCAGTCTCCTGGTCATACTTCAGTTATCCTTTCAGCATCAGATTTGCCACGATAGTGTCAGTGCGTTTGCCGCTGTCAGCCGCCGTACTAATGGGCCGTGTGTGTGAGCACATGAGTCGTGAGCAGAGGATTTATACGTAGTGTGTGTTGGAATCAAACAACAACAAAATCAAAATCGTACAGTGTTCGCCCAGCTTGAGATTACATCCAATTGGAACGGGAACTTCAGAAACCACTTAGATCTTAGCTCGGGCCCACAGACTCCACTACAGACGTACCTGTGAATCATTGTGTCCCACATAAAGATCTTTATCTTCTTTTCTGATCACTTCAACTTTTTTCTTTCTTTTTTTCCAATCTTGTGCTCATCTCGGTACTTTCTCGATCTTATCTGCTCATCTCTTGTTTTACATTCTACTTAATTTTTGTTGTTATTGTTTTGTCGAGATTGTATTGACTCAATTAAATACACTCTTCCTTTATTCTCCAAAGACTGTTCCGATTGAATGAACATGACGATTTTTGAAAAACTAAATCCAAAGAAATGCTTTTATTGGGGGGGGGGTGCTGCTCTTAACACCGGATTCAACAGGGCGCGCACCTTTTCTTGACTTATTGCTCTGCAGGTATCTTAATGTTTTCTTAATTGTGAATTTAAATCACCCTTTTACACAACTAAGACATAATTTCCTGGAGGAAATAGTGTCTCGTAAACATGATGTAATTGTGTGTGTGCACTCTTACTCAGGGTTTCCCTGCAGCTGAGATCAAAAGAACCAGTGGAGCTACACTACACACACACACAGACACACACACAGACACACACACACACACACACACACAAGTCTATATTAACCAAGGGGGGACTGTCATGCTTCTTCTTAGCAAATAATTGAACATTGGTTATTTGTGCATCTCCTGATCGTGTGTATGTGTGTTTGTGAGTTTTAAACATTAATGGAATGCTTCGAATTTTATTGCCAACCTTCATTTTATTCTAGAGTCTGTCGTCTCCGCTTTATTCTTTCGTTTCTTCAATCAGAGCGATGACTCATTGTTTGTTCTATGCTTGTATCAATAAGGAGAAAAAGCACTTGCTAATAAGAAGTTTTAGCTCCAGAGTTGATGCAGTAGCAGAAGGGGTGTGTGTGTGTGTGTGCGTGTTTGTGTGTGTGTGTGTGTGTGTGTGTGTGTGTGTGTGTGTGTGTTTTTTGAGTTAATAGGGAATGCATCATTTCCTGACACTATGAAAACACTAAACGGGGGAGCCTCCAGCCCCTAATTGTGAGATACGCTCCAGCACTTAGACTTATTAGCACCAGAGGGGATGTTTACATGTGTCTGCGTCTTTTCTGTGAATAGACTGAGGTGGTCTAAGTGTTTGTGAATCAAGGTGCATTTTTAAATCGCGTTTGGGTTTGTTCGTTGAACACATTTTGTATCTGTGAAACGCGATGCAAATGAATGTGAATCATGTTTGTCAAAACTGAAACCAACAGGAATTTGAACCCAAGTGCACGACTCAGGAGGCAAGGAAAAGACTGTAAAGGGATTTGCTTAAAAATGGTTTGGTGCAAAGGAAGCAAGCAGCATCTTTGGCTCTTTCTCTTTTTTAAGAAACTCTACATTTCTGGGGTGTTTTTTGTTGGGGGGGGATCTCCACAGCAGATTTTCTCGTTCCGCATATTGATTTGGGATAGGTTTTTTAACGATGGATGCCACACACTGTTCATTTCTACTCTTAACTGACTGGAATGTGAAAAAAAAGAAGCTATGTCTGTTTTTGTATTTTTATGCAAGACCCACTCCAAAATGCCGTAGATTCTTCACTGCGAAATGGGCAACCCTCCCTCTAAGTTCTAAAAAAAAAAATTAAGTAAATTTTGTACAATCCTCTAACGGAGAAAGAGAACAAATAAATCAAGCAGGAAAATGAACCGACAACGTAAGCTCCTTTGCCGAGGTAAAAATAAATTACAACATAACAACAACCGCAAACATTTATTTGAGCATCTCTGTTTATATCCGCGTAAACTCTGTAAACAGTCAAATGAATAGTCTGAAAACGTTTTTTGCCTGCATGACAGTTATTCTGCTTTGTCACATCAACAATAAAATCCCTGAGCAAAGAGTGTAATTTAAGGCTTACAGTTGTCACATGAGATCACAGATTTGCTCGTCATTCAAAACCAAAAGGAGGCAAGAGAGAAATGAGGGATGGGAATAAATAGAATAAAGAAAAAGCTGTGAAGTAACCAGGCCTATGTTGTAGACTGTGACATCTTTGAATTTGTAAGTGCACATCTCAGTTCCCCACAGACCACGCTAATGAAGAGGGTCCATCTGTGTGACCTCTGTGGTACCGAGTGACAGACGGGTCAAACCCGATCGATTACCCCGCAACTCTCCTCCATGTATCATATGCAAAGAAAAAATATCCAAGGCATAAATATGACAATACAGACAGCAGGACAAGAAGTCCCGACATCACAGCCCAGAGTTTCCTCTTCGTATTTGATTTCTAAACATTAGGGTGAGCATGTTATTGTGCGGTTATTATGTACTTTCCATACTTTCCAGATTTTTTTTTCTCATATGAACTCAATTCATAGGATGGTGTTCCTTGCAAAGGACATAAAATGAGTTTTGAGCAGTGAAAGTGTATTGGAAGCATGAAAAAGAGGTTAAAATCTGAGTTTTTACTCCACTATAGAGTGGGTGGAGGGGGGGGCTGGGGGGTTATTTCTCACTTTGATGGAATGAATGAGAACAGCTTTGATTGTGTTTCTTAAAAAAACGATATATTTAAAACAGATTAATCTCTAAGAGTACATGATAGGACGCCTCCCTTCAGGAGTATAAAAGGTGATTTCCTATCTGTCCGCGTGAGCGCCACAACAGGCGGAGCTCTGCCACCAACCAGTCAGCCTGATTCCCCCAGTTGAAAGCTCTGATAAAGGGGGAGGTGGCGGCAAGGATCTAGACAGGATATGCATAAGCAATGAGAATTTGGGTGTCACGTCTTTGAGACTGTCCATATTATCAAACACACTAAAGGCTCATTTATAATCTATGTACATATAAGTATCTGTTTCTGCACACATAATACTTTTGCATACTTTACATCAGCATCCATACATCCACAAGGGGACAGTGAAGAGTCAAAAAGTATGGACAATAACAGTAATGGTTACCTAAAGGAGGTTGCGATCATGAACGTTGGAAGTTAAAAGAAGCAAAAACAATGGCAGTTGAACTCAGTTAACTGTGAGGTTATTAAATTGTGAAATCTGAACGTCTGTCATAAAGTGAACGGTTCAGGAAAGACAACATTACCTTACATTACATTCATTAAACATGGATTTTGACAGAGGAGATAATGACACCAGGATGAATTTCTTCATGGTTACGAGAGGCAGGTGAAAGAGGTAGATGTTGCATAGAGAGAAGGGACCGAGAAGAAGAAGAGGGAGACAGAGTGGAATCACACAGAAACTAAACCAGGACAGCAGGGATGAGGAGAGTAAAACCTGACCACTAAACGGATGAGTACAAATAGAGGCAATAATTAACCAAATTAACCAGAAAAAAACTTACTGGAAAAAATCATGACAGACTTGACAGTCTTTTTTTTTTTTTAACAATCTCACATTCCTGTTTTACTTCTCTGTGGTGTCTCTGTTTGTCATGTTTTGTTGAGTTATGGCGACACCACCCCCTACTAAATATTTCTCTGCCATTGTCTGAGATGATGAATACTGTGGGATACATACTTTAAATGATCTGTTGTCTTTAAAATGGCTTAAATACAGTTTCTACTTGTCATTTTTATGTTATTCATCCCTCCACCCACCCATTTTCTCTAAGCACTGTTCCTGTGCAAGGTTGCAGGGGGGGTGGGGGACATTTGCAGACCTAGAATGGTTTAAAACACTCAACAGGCAAAAATTCTTCCCCCAAACATCTTTTTTCTGTAACTGCTAATCCTTTTCTGGGTTGCCTGTTCACCAGAGACAACTTGCATGATCAGTCTCTCGCCTCTGGGCAAATCAGCAACGTGCAAACTCGGCCCAGGTCGTCAGAACTTTCGGTGTGTAGTTATTTATTCCCGTTGTGTATGTGTATGTTTTGTGTTCAGTCGGTGCCAAAGCCCATAGCCATGGAGCCATGTTGGGGGAGCAGAGCAGGTGTTCTGACGGTGCTGCTGTATCTGCCCAGAGTCCCATCTGGAATGCCTCCACCTGGACAGTCTGGTATGATTCACACAAACACACACGGACAGACTAGTAAACAACATAAACTATGTCTAATTTCACTTTGACGCCATCTGCTTCTGGTTTTGATGGCTCCTAATGCACCCCGATGGGTAGTCAGAGTCCATTTCCAACTGATCTTGACAATTCTAACAAAAATAATGATGATTTTCCAACAATAAAACTACATTGGGATACTGTTCGAGGCCTCAGAAAACAAGCAGGGTTTTGAGATTACTTGCCTCCATCAACCTCCTCTGCTGTGTGTTTTGTGCCTTTTAATTGGACATTGGCCTATTAGCGGTTTGTTGTATGCTTGGCATATATTATCTATTAAGTTGGTGCACATAACTTTACTTTTCGTGGGAAGAGTGCTGCGTCAGTCATATTTTGTGCTTTCAAAAGACACGTTGTGCATAATGACCAGCTGCAGTAGCTGCCACTATCCAAAGAACAATATTTATGTCCAACTGTCAGACACAGACGCTAAGGTGACTTTTTATAACTAAATGTAACAATATAAACTGTGCTGCTGGTGGTTTTTCCATTTTGTTTTTATTGCGGCTGTAGTTTTGAACGGTCTGATGTCTCTCATTCGTGAAATCACCGTAGACTCACAATGTCACAGTCTGCTGCGTTTGTGATCCTTTTACAAGTCGGAGCTCAGCTGCTGGGTGATGCTGTGGTGCTTCTTGCGGGCCCTGCGGCGGCTTCCTACCAGCTCTCATGTAAAACCGGCAGTGGTAGTTGAAAGAGAAAGCAGAGTAAACACACTAAAATGTGATGGCATCAGAGTGGCCTTGATGATCCCCTGTGCTGTCGTCAGTAGAAGTGTCTGCAGCCGTTCAGCAGAGCAGCAAGGTTGTTTGTTGTGTGTTGTTAAAAGTGTGCTTTTGTGGCTCTAGACACACATGTTGGATTCCTGCTACACGTCATATCTTCACTTAAGGCCTACGGGCATTGTTCTTTCAAAGTAGGAGCTGCAGATCAATCCTTAACGGCTGGTCCAGGCTGCATGATCGTAGTGTGTTTATAACATGTTTATAACATGCACCAGTAAAAAGGCGATAAATAATGATTGGTTCTTGGAGTATGACATCATCAACAAACAGGAAGGTGATGTCTTCGGCTCTCCGTGAGGCTATTATGGAAATCCTTTGCTCCCAATCTTTTGCAAAGTTGACCAAAAGTAGGACAGGGTGAAAACTAATATGATCAGTGAGAAAACACAAGAGTGACGATTATGAAAGACAAGAAACATCCATAAATTCAGGTTCTCTCTGAAGGGTAGACAATCCAGAATCTTCTCTTTGGGTCACCCTGGTCCACAATTGTTTTTTCTTTCTTCTTCTATGGATGCAAGCCTGCAAGATTAACACATAGTGCTCCCATGGACATGACTGACCCGTCTACTCATCAATGACACATCATAGGACATTAAAAAATGATCTTGGCAGAATGTCGGCACTGTGATCAACTTGTCTGACAGGTGAATCTTGCTGAACACGAACATAGTGTCTAATTTGAACCTTCATAAAAAGCTACAAAATAGAAAGTTTGATCTCACAAGATAACTTGCCAGGGTATATCCCCGCAACCCCCGGGGATTGCGGGGAAAGTCCGCAATCCCCTGCTTTGTACAAGCAATTCCACTGCTTCAATCCCTCAAATTCAATTTGAAGTTATTTCCAGAGTGTTTTTAGTAAAAGAAAAAAAAGATTCCTAAATTGAGTAAATATGAACTATTAGATTAAGTGAGTCTATTCATATGCACCAAATCGGGCCAAAGGTTGAGAAATTATAACCCGAAGAACTTTGGAGAAGCCCCCCCCTAGTGTAAGAAAGATACAACCGATTACTCCCAAGTCTTTCCTCAAACTAAAGTCTATTTGATTATAAAGTTTGAAAATGATCCATGAAGGTTTTAGAGGTATGTAGACATTTACCGGTTTTGTAAAATCAAGAAAGTGTTCTAGCATAGAAAAATACTCATTTTACAGTAAAGTTCTTCTAAGTGTATATGACACATTTAAAATCTTTATTTATTCATGTTCCTGAAGAAGTGATCTGGGTGAAGTTGTTTTTTTTGTCCTATTCGTTTGAAAGATAATGTCAGCTGCTTTCTGTGATTTTGTTGTTAAACTGCTGTAAGGGACTTATTTTGGAAAATGAAATGCAGAATAAAGCGACATAACAGTTGTTGCATGTGTTCCAAATCAAACAGTTTCATAACCATGATACAGGCATGTTCTTGCTATTAGCATGATTCTGGTTTTTCTCTCCATCATAATGAATTATTCAGAGAAACTCTTGACATATGGTATCTTTTAATGAAGGTCCGATGTGGTTAGACCTGCCTGGTTTCCCTCCAACACTTAATGTTTGATCAATTGTTGACCTGAATGAGACATCCTGACTTTCCAGTCGAAGCTCATGTTGCCGACAGACGACATGCGATACCCCCCACTCGCTCCAGCCGACCACCACACAGCAGTAAAAATGACAAAAAGACAGAAGCACTTCCTCAAAGACCAGAACTGAAGGCCTGGAGCTTTATGTTCTGTTAGCAATAGGCCACCCCCCACCCCCATCTTATGTTATATGTAACTCCTCCCCCTACTCTGTTATACCACTTTCTTGCCTTACCTTTCCCTTCTCTCTCGCAGATCTTTTTGGAAGGAATATCTATAATCTGGATATTATGCAGCAGGTTTGAAAAACTTCTGTTTCTCCGGAAATTTTGCAAAGTCCTTCAAAAAAAACAGCCCCTGATAGAGGAAAATGAGCTTGCAAGATGGAAAATGGAGCATTAAAGCATTTTTCTCAAGCAAAGGGTGCTTAACATTGAAGCCAGCAAAACATCGAAACCTTTAGTCTCGCAAGAAAAAAGAGGGGCGTAACAGTTGTTTTATGTAAGAATGATTGCATTAGGGAGAGGAAAAAAAAAGCTTTACTTGAACTACAGGGGTTAGTAATAATGATCCAAATTACACAATAGTCCATTAGACTCAACACGAAGGAACAGTACATGGCAACAGGTGTCCATAAATTGTGTAGAAATAAAGTGAAAACCACTATTTTATGTTCTATAAAATTTCAAAAATAGGTGCAATGGCATTGTTTCGGGCCAGAGGCAGGGTACACCCTGGATAAGTTGCCAATTCATCGCAGGGCAGACACACAACCACACACACTTACAGGCATTTATTTGGGTCACCAATTCACCTATATCACATGTTTTTGGACTGTGGGAGGAAGCCGGAGTTCCTGGAGAGAACCCACGTAGACACTGGGAGAACATGCAAACTCCACACAGAAAGGCCGGCAGACATGGATTCGAACCCGGTACCTCCTTGCTGTGAGGCAGCAGCGCTAACCACTGTGCCACCGTGCCGCCCCTTTAGTGTTTCAGTCATTTTTTCATTTTTTTTAAAATTCATACTGGAGCTTTTACGACCCTGCTAACTAATATTTAATTCATCTAGAGAGAAAAAAAACTGTTTCAACATGAGCTCTGTCAAACATAAATCATCCTTCTGATGTTTATTATTGACTGAGGTATCACTGTGATGATGCGTTTAAGCTAAGCTCCATGTGATGAATCTGCGTTGGTATAAATAGCCGCAGCAAAAGCGTACTCAACAGTTGTGTGTGATGAAAACTGTTTTGATACTGATGAAACACATTTGACTAAATTGCATGCCCTCTTGTCTGCTCCCCTCAGATCTAATGAGCGTTGCTGCAGGCAACACTATCAATATCGATGCAAACTGATATTTAGGCCATCCATTTAGGGATAATTGCTGGAGTCAGAAAAAGGAAGCCTTTGAACATGTCCCTGTTTCCACATTCACCAAGATTTATACGCAGATGCTTATGAATCTGACAGTAATCATTTATAGAGATAATTTTATCTTTCTCTCAAAGAAATGCGACATTCTTGCCCCATGAGTATTTTCAACACTAAATGTATTCCTACGCCAGAAAAAAGCACTCAGAGTACTCAAACGGCCGCTAACGTACAACAGTATCTTAGGTAGAAGTTGTTGTTATCAGATTCAAGTAGCTTGCTTTATTTTGAAAAAAATGCAGATTCATCCATTAAATAGACCTACGCTGTCAACCACGACAGCAATGGTATCTCGGGGAAAAGTCCCCAATCCCATGTGTGGTACAAGCAATCCCCCTGACTGTTCACCTCAAATAAAATGTGAAGTTATGTCCACAGTATTTTTCTTTAAAAAAAAAAAGACCATCCTACTGGGTAAAATAGAACAGGTTAGAGTAAAATATGATTTATACACGGTGGATCTCTGTGAGTCGATTCATGAACACCAAATTTGGACTAAATTGGACCAAGGAATAACAAGACATAAAAACTTCCTCCTTAGGAGCAGATTATAAAGTAATTAAGATACTGTCACTGCAGTGTGATGATGAATGCCTGGAATGATCAAGATGAAGGATGCATCTTAGTATTACAACACATCTATCACAATGCCAAAAAGGCCAAAGACGCCAGAAGGCTTAAATGATTTGTGGTGTGCTTAGACCTAAAACTAAGCAGCTATGGTGAAGTGGATGAAAGCGTTCGTTTTTATTGCGTGCATTAATTAATCTAATATCTTAGACACTCTAAATTTACCATAAAATTATGAATCATTTGGTCAAGCATATTCTATGCAACTATTTGACCCTTATAAAGAGTTCTCTCATTGTATCAAGTTACATAATTCTGTTTAGGAAGTCCGCACATGCTTTAATATGCAAAAAAAAAAGGTAAAAACTTGGATGTCAAATATGATTCTCAATAGCTATGATTAATGCATCCTCCTTGGAAGACCCTTTTTCCCGTGGCGTCCCCCTGGGCTCCATCCTTGGCCCCGTACTATTTAGCATAAACATGCTGCCACTGAGTCATATTCTAAATAGTATCAGTCACGTTGCACACATTTTTCAGTAAGAAATTGTGAAACAAAATGTGGTGAAGCGGGACATTAAAGGGTTAAAAAACGAATTAGGCCTTTATCTGAGTCTGTAAGACACAAACTCTGAAAAAAAACTGGTTTCGTCCAAGTTTGAATTTTTATCTCTCACAGGGCTTATGCAAAGCTTTAATATGAATCTAATTTTTTTTCTCTTTGAAATTCATTTTGGCTGAGCATTGGCGGCATCCAACAGGAAAACACACATTGTTCTCGAGAAACAACATTTGAATTGAACCAACGCTGAATTCCGAAGCTTTCCACAATAATATGTCCAACCTGAATTAGGTTTTGGTCAATTATAGCCAAAAAAACATGCAATTCTGCAATTTTGTGTGATAAAACTCATAAACCAACTTAAGAGCATTTAAATTGCAGTGTTGTGAATCCCAGTTAAGGTTGTGTTATTTCATTGCTGTTTTTTGTGTTTACAGCAATATATACTACCCACTGTTTTAGGCATAAACTCATCACACTAACGTTATTTTTCAGGAAATTAGGTCAATAAGAGGATGATCACTTCTAGTCAGGCTGCTCTCTGGGGAGCATGCAGGCTCTTCTGTGAGGCTCTCTCACCAAATCAATGGAATCACCATTGTTGTAAGAGGTGTTTTAAGCCTTCTGTGTCGGATTGTGTAGTGATCCGAGAGACGGTCCCAATCAAACTAATCTCACATGAGAACACAAGTAACAAGACACAAAGACACAACGACACAAACAGATAAACACACATGATACAACCACAGAATCAAAGAGAGGCTCATAAAAGTTTTAAAAATCATCGCTGACCCATCATTCATCCGAAGTCTCTCATTCTTCTCCTCTTCTCTATCTCCACATCCCTCCACTTCCCAGAGAGGCTTTCGGCGTAAGGTCAGACAACAGCCCTCTATTGATGTTAGCATGTGGGATGTGAAGTCACTGCAGGCTAGCTCCACCCACCCACATTGGGAGACACTTCAAGAGGAATCCTCGATGAGCGAGCCGATTTTAGCTCGCTTCGCCTCTCTTTCTTCTTTGTTTTTCTTCTCATCCTCCTTTACTCTACTCCCCTGAGATATTACCATTAACTGACCCCTCATGTGAAAGAGGGAGAGATGGAGAAGAAAACACCAATGTGAGGAAAAAGGGGTGTAGCAACAGTCTTAAAATTTGTAGTTTCTCTGCTATTAATTTCTTAACCAATAGTCCTTCCCCTGTCTTTCTCATTTGTTGTCTTTCTGCCTGTATCTTTTCAGGCATTGAGGGATAGAATGTTGATGTTGTTTATGGCCAGTTTGTGCTTCTCTTCCCTAAAAGCAGTCACGGTGGGATTGCAGCCTCCCATTAGTAAACAATATTTGCTAAATGGAAATTCTTATTAAACTGGTCAACTTCGAGGGCAAAACATCCGGAGACATAGACTGACAGCATATCAACCAATCATTGCCCATTGTTTTATTCAGCCCCGTCCTGTTTATGCAATCTTATTCCCGCTTAACGTTCTGTAGAAACTCAGGTGGTGAAGGTCATCTTAATTGTTTTGATTTGTGTTTATTTAATTGTTATTGATTGACGCTCTTTCTGAAACCATAGTTTCAATACTAAATATGTATGCTCTAGAAAAACAGTGAGTTAAGTGGACTAATAAATCCCAGCTAATGAAAGAGCAGCAGATCAGGTTTGTGCAAAAGAATTGTAGCAAATGGCAGGACGCTGTGTAACGAAATTTCAGTTAGAAACCGGAGGATCTTTTAACCACTCAAAATTCCAGGAAGCTTCACTTTGACTGAAATATGGCGAGTTTGTCTGTAAAATAAACAGTTAGAAGTCCATTTGAGATTCATTCCCGGGTCCATGGTTCTTCGTTGTTTATCCTTATGATGATGATGAAGCTTTGTCACTTTAATTTTAGAATTGGCCAAAAGCATAAGACTGTGGATGTAGCTGCCAGGATTTCCTTTCACCTAGTGACAGCCTAACAATATCAGGAGGGGGATCAGGACAGAACTAATCATCAAAAATGTGAAATGGAACTTTGTTTAGAGGTTTTACAGGTACATCCCAATGGGATTAGACCCCAACGTAGACCCAGAACATTATAAGTTGATTGAATATCAAATCTTGCTTAAAAGAGCTGGGGGGACATGCTTGAGGGGAGGTATGTTTTGGCTACCTACCTTACCTTTGAGGCTCGGACCAATCGTGCTGGATTGAAGCCATGACACACAAGCCCTTGCAAAATTAAGACATCTCGAGGTTTAAGTGTCTTTTTGGCACCAGTTGAAACCCCTTAAGACTTCAGAACTCCATTATAATGAAGATAATTCTGCACTCTATTGCATATTAGATTTTGAAACGAGGAAGCAGTGCAATGATATAGTTGGCCTGGGTTCAAACACGCCCAAAGCTTTTATGTGGAGTTCGAATGTTCTGCCTGTTTGGATAATCCGGAATCCAAATGTTCTGAAACATGCAATAGAGGTGAACTTGTGACTCTAAATTGTCTGTTGAAATGAATGTGAGCATTAGCAGTTGTTTGACAATGCCCTGTGATGAACTGGAAACTTGTCCAGGGTGTATTCCCTCCTTGTCGAATGTCAGGAGGGATAGGCTCCAGCCCCTATGATCCTGAACAGGGAAAATGTATGGTTGGTTAGAACTCTATTAAAAGGAACTTGTGCTGGCTAAGCTCTGAGTGCTGAACTCCACTTTCTTTCTCTACCCCTGTCCACAGGCCAGGCTGTGTGATGAGATTACAAGCTGCAGAGGTAGTCAAGGTCTCTGAGCTCTTTCCATTCTCTCTGATCGAGTTTAACAGAAACTGACTGATGTAGAAAGCATTGACTAGAACACACAGATCGCTTTGTTCTAACCCAAAATTTAAATGTGAGATCTTGGCCTAATAATCCTAACCCGGAATCTGAAGAATGGCGGTGTATTGAGATGACAGTGTCTTGGCTGACAGCTTCCTTCAGCCGAATTAAAGAGGACAACCCAAACATGGTTCCTGCCCCTTTATAAACGGACAGCTTGATCACTGAGTGACTGTTTGATTGATTCAAAGTCACATTGGCTAGCCAAGATGGACAAAGCAGGAGAAAAAGACTGAAGGCACAGTGAAGTAGAAGGAGGAATGGACGGAAAGAACAACGGACATAGATTTAACTTTTGGCTTCAGTTACCAGTCTGTCTCCACATGCTCTGATTCACTTCATCTTTCTCCTTCCTGTCAGCTCTACCTCCTGCTGGTGTGACTCCCACAGCATCAGTTGTTTCAGGTTTTATTGTTTAACATAAAATAAGACTGAATTAGTGTTTGATGGATTTACCAGGCTGCACATATTCCCAGTGTGTCGCAGCAGAGGATGGAATGACGTTGAAGGATTGTCGGCTCCATTTCCTTCCCAGCTTCTCCCGCCAGATTAGATTGTGGGTCAATAGAGACAGAGGTGCAGAAGCATTCTCATCTGATTTCCCCTGCTCGCTAATCTGCCTATTCAGCACCAGAGAGGGAGCCAGGAGGATTTTGGAAAGAGGGGGGACGAAAGCCAAAATAACATACACTGGAGGGTCTTTCTGAGTAAAAGGGGTATTAAAAAGAAGAAATGTCTTCTTAGGGAGGCAGGTTTAAGTAAAAAAAAAAAAAATTGCTAGGGAGAACAGACAGAAAGTTGGCTGTGAATCAAGATGGATAAGGAGATAAAGGATTGAAGGGGTTGTTTGTGTCAGTATTAACCTTGTGTTAGTCTAGAAATACATCTTAAATATTTATCATGCAAGATCAATCCAAAGACTGGATGTAGGCCAGAACCACTCAATCAAAAATATGAAGAAAAAAAACCCTGAAATGTAGGGAAATGGAGATCTGTTTTTTGTTTGTAACCGTTTATGAACAGAAACAAAACCTGCTGCCACAGCACATTCATGTATCGCCCGAAAAACCTGGGTTCTCGTGTAAGACATTTGATTTTAGTAGAATATAAAAATCTGCTTTTGACATCAACCTCCAATCTTGGATAGATGATTGATTTTTGATTTTAAATGAAAATTGTGTTTTCAATTAAATCTCTCGCCAATGTCAGCTGGTATAGCAGGTAAACAACCTGCAACCCTACTGAAAGCAGATGGTTATTGTTTTGTGACAGTGTCTGATGTTGCAACTGACTGAACCAAAATTAAATCTTGAATATAGTCAGAATGCAACCAAAGTGGGATCCAATGAACTCTAATGTGGTCAACACAAAAATAAAACTGTGAATAACCAGATACCAACAACAGGTGTTTGCAATAACGCATAATCTCTGCTGGTTCCCAGCATTGGGTTTTGGTGTCAACACTATTTTCATTCCGACTCAAACCCACATCTGTTAGACGTTGAGGGTCTAGCATCTTTTGATATAACATATAGATGCCATGTACCAGCTCGGAAAAGAAAGACAGTTTGGATTTAGAAGCATCAATGCTTAGCCCACGTCAAAAGTTTTGTCCTCTGATATTTCATTGCCCTGATTTAAACAGCTGTTACTATTTTAATGAACTGAGGTCATTCCTCTGTTTATTTAGGCATCACTGCCTAATGGAGTCATGTTTGCTATTCATAAATTAAATTGTTTGGTTTTTTTGGCATATGAGGAGTAGTAAGTTTCCATGTGTTAGGTATTCCTCTTCCCTATCCTTTTTCTCGTTACGACCTCAGACTGTGACCAGCAGCCCATAAGCACAGCTGTGGAACCAGGGTCCTTAATGTTGTCTCTCTGTCTCAGCCCCTCAGCCATTCTGCCTCCCTGTATCCCACTACCCCCCTTTGTGTGTTCTGAATGGATAGCTGCTTGAAAGGAATCGAAGGGCAGTGCTCAGAAACGTCGCCCTATTGACCCAGAATAGATACCCAATGCTTTGATATTCCCTGTCTTTGAAACTATCCGCCCCCCACTGGGATGGATTTGCCTCCTTCATCTGCCTGTTTGTTGACTTTTAGACAAATACTCAGTGGTATTTCCTCTCTGGCAGCTCATATGTTTATTTTGTGGACATGAGGTTTGATCAGATTGAGCCCCTACCACATAGTTTGATGGACTGGTGATAAAAATCAAAGGAGAGATAGATAAATGGATAGATGGATGGATGAGTGGGTGGGCATGTAGGTAGAGAGGGGCGGTTTTAGCATATGTGTTGCCCTGGGCGAACCTCCCATTCAATCAGATAAAAATGAGGGTTTGTATAATGCAATACTTGAATACATATTTATTTACTTATGTTTAGTGGTTTGCTCACATAATATTTAATATTAGCATACTTTGGTTCTGAAAAATAAAGAGACCAGCCATTATTTCTATACAATGTTGCTTAGTACTCTGTGTTAATTCACTACTAATACATTATCAATAAGTATTATGAATTCTGAAGGCTTTGCACATATATTAACGGTGTGTTGTGGTCACCTATACTTATAGCTATGCCCCCCCTGGGCCCTGGCCGCCCGATCAAAACATTTTTAGGACCGCGCCTGTACTGACCTCATGATCTGGTCAATACAGAAAACTTTTATGGAGTCACCTATTTCCCAATTTGGGTTAGAGTGTACAGACATTATCATGATGATGTGTTTTATATCCCATATGTGTTCCTGTTGGACAGAAAACATTAAATTGTCACCCTATGGGTCACAGCAGAGCAACCAACACAGAATTACATTACTGTACAAATAAACGTGCATGATCCCCGACATGTACGAGCCCCTAACATATTTTCTAAATAATTGTCAGATCCCGGTGTATACTGGGATAATGACGCAATATGAGCCGATGAAAACATCGATGGGACAGCTTAGAACAAAAAGTAAATGAACGGACGTTAGGTCCGTCCAGGTATATCCGTCGATACACGTTCTGATCGTTTAATTACCTGATGCGTGCCACCCATTCGCCATCTACCACGTCTGACACTCGGAGTCCTCTCTATAGGAAGGAACCTGCCTGCTCACAAACCAGAGGGGCACCCGCCCCGACCAGCTTCATTGACCCTGATTGACATCACAGCTTAATTGATATGACGTGCAGCATGAAAAATCGAGAACCGATTTGCGATGTCACCATACAGATTGTTCTTTTTATTTACTGATCCATGCGCCATGCCGCCCTGAGGGACCCCCCATGTTGCCCATAGCTAAATCTGCAACTGTTGGTAGATGAAGTTAGGTATGTTTGAAGTTGTATATAGGGAGCAGATAGGTCAGAAGAAGTCAGCTAAGGGTCAGCTAGCTAGGTAGGTAGGTAGGTAGGTAGGTAGGTGGGATGCAGGACAATGCAGGCCAGTCCAGTTTGTTGTAAGGCTGCAGTCGGAAGTACCATTTGTGCTTGGAGACGGGCTATAACTTTTTTGAGATATCTCTCTTCCGTTTTATTACCTTTCCACTTTGGAGAATAATATGGAGATGTTTTTCATCAATGATTCTTCACAAACAAGCAAAAGGAATGTCTTTTGAGAACTCTGCCATGTATCATCAGTGGAAGTCATCCTAGTTATGCAGGATCAAACCTCATTCTTGCACGCGTACATCAAAGCGGTGGAAGTTGTGCATCATGTTTGCTGCCTTCTTAAAACATGAAATCGGTGCCTCACAGATGTATCTGAATATCAATGTGTTGCTGATTGACTTTGATTTTTAGTTCCCTTCATGGAGCATATGCTGCTGTGGTATTAGTTTGTTTGCTATTACACTGGTTCCTAAGCAGGTCAGCGTCCCTGGTGGTTTCACCGAGGGCTTTGATGTCTAGAAGGAGCCCAGTTGTGAGGTTTGTCACAGGGTTACCATGAGGGCTCCTCCTTCCACAGCTGTTCTCCTGCTGCAGTCCCAGTTTCCACATCAGACCTGTGCCGAAATGTATTCTTAGGGAATTTTGTCTCGCTAATGACCCCATTAGTCTATCAGAAGGGAAGCTGATTGGTGTGGAAGGGGGGGTTAATGATGCGTCAACTCACATGACAAAACAATCACATTAACGCACCCGGTTGCCACGGCAGCATTTAGGCATTTGCACTCACCTGCAGAATAATTTGATTACTTTTGACCAATTTAATTTTGCAAATGGAGATGGGTGTGTTCGCATGGAAAGATTCAACACAATTATGTCGACAATTTGTCAAAGGGCAAAGTTACAGGCGATGGCAAAATGTTCTGACATTTGGCCATCTGACATCGAATTGACATAGAAATGAATAGGTGTCTTTAACTTTTCCAGTCTGTGTACTCCCTTCCACTGTTATAAGAATCAGCGTTTTATCTTAAAGGCACCACTTTCAGTCGGATGGATCATTAGTTTGAGGTCTTCTGGAGGGGCTCTTGGTGGTGTGAAATAACTGGTGACATTCCTGGTTTATTTGTCTTGGCTTCAGGTCTTTCTGTCTGACCGTTTATCTATCTATCCTTCTGTCTGTCTGTCTGTCTCTAAATAGATGTTTGTATTATGTTGTGGGAAAATAAAACAATTATTTTTGAATTTTATATGTGTGATGCTTTACAACTCATTCAGAAATGCTTAGCCTTCTTCTTCACTATTTTGCTACCTCCTACCCTTCTATTTCCAACCTATCCTCAACCTGCATACCTGCCTACCTCCTACCTTCCTAACACCAACCTACCAGCTTACCCCCAACTAACAAGTGTTAACATCCCCCTACTTACCGACCTATCTACCAACCTCCTACTTACCTAATTAACTTCTACTTGCCTGTTTAGCCACCTCCACCCTACCTAACTCCAGCCTACCCTCATCCTGCATACCTGCATTATTCGTACTTAGCTATCTTCTCCTTAGTTATTCAGCTGCCTCCTACCTATCTAACTTCAACCTAGCAACTTACCCCCAACTACACATACCTACCTGCCTCCTACTTACCTAACTAACTTCTACTTGCCTGTTTAGCCACCTCCACCCTACCTAACTCCAGCCTACCCTCATCCTGCATACCTGCATTATTCGTACTTAGCTATCTTCTCCTTAGCTATTCAGCTGCCTCCTACCTATATAACTTCAACCTAGCAACTTACCCCCAACTACACATACCTACCTGCCTCCTACTTACCTAACTAACTTCTAGTTGTCTTTTTAGCCACCTTCTACAACTCCAAACTACCCCTGACCTACTTAACTACCTACCTCCAACTTAGATATCTTCTTCTTACGTAATTCCTTACATACTCCAACCTACAGTATATAACAACTTGCTGGTTCACCGATTGTCTCCTACAGACTGGATTACTGTAACGCACGGGATCCCTGATAAAAGTCTTCAAAGACTTCAGTATGTTCAAAACAGTGCTACAAGGATCCTGATGAGAGTTCGTAAACACGAACAAATCACCCCCGTTCTTCATTCCCTTCATTGGCTTCCCATCTCCACCAGGATTGATTATAAGATCTCTCTCCTCACTCACCAGTGCATCCATGGCAACGCACCCCCCTACCTAAAAGAACTTCTCACCCCACTGACCTCAACACGATCCCTCCGTTCTACCCACTCATACCGCCTCCTCCTTCCCCGGACTAAGCTCAGCACCATGGGTGATCGGGCTTTCTGTTCTGC